>PVJH01005114.1:92596-105291 GCA_004026705.1 Nesogale talazaci
CCACCACCTCCTCCAGACGCCACCAAGTCCAAGTCCTCCTTACCCCCGGTGAGCGATGCCCGTAGCGACCTGCTCTCAGCCATCCGTCAAGGTAAGCCCCGCGTGTCTCAAGACCACAGGGCCTCGTCTCTGCAGCCGGCTGGGGTGACGGGGGCGGGGGGCGGGGCTCTTGGACCTTCCCAGACAGTCGCTCTCATGGAGTGGGAAGGGATGCAGAGAGCAGATCGTGCGTCGCCCTGAAGAAAGGCTTTGCCTTGGGGGTGGTACGTCTGGAATTCTTTCCACCGTGATTGGGAGTGGAGAATTTCTAACATGAGCTTGTTGTGTGCTTTGTGGGGATGTGAATTTATGTTAAGGCAGGTCCATTGGGTTCTCTACAGACCTCTGGGCTCCAGAAGAAAGCACAGATTCCATGTCCTGGGAGCCTTCTCACGGTCAGGGGTCAAGGCTGGTCTCAGAGGGTTTCCAAGTGTGGTTCTGTGTGTAGCTCGGAAAGGGACTTCTAGTCTAGAACAGACCTTGGAGACAGTTGCTCCTGTACAGTCAGAGGACCTGCTAGATGGGCTATGGTGACCACTCACTACACAGACCCTCAGGAGGGAGAAGCCCGTTAGCAGTGGGACCTCCTCTCTCCCTTAAGAGTCAGTCCTCCTCTTCTCTGTCCTTTCCAAAGCTCCTCCCATCAATTGCCACTCCTACTCCTTCCTGGGGGGACTTGGGGGCCGAGAACACACCTGCTCAACCCTTTCCTCTGCCTCCCTCCCTCCCTCCCTCCCTCCCTCCAGGCTTTCAGCTGCGCAGGGTTGAGGAGCAGCGTGAACAAGAGAAGCGGGATGTCGTGGGGAACGACGTGGCCACCATCTTGTCCCGACGCATTGCTGTTGAGTACAGTGACTCGGAGGACGACTCCTCTGAGTTCGATGAGGACGACTGGTCAGATTAGCGCTGCCACTGCGGCGTTTCTCTCTGCTCCCCACCTGCCCCTTGTGGTGTGCACTGCACCCAAGGGACACAGGAGGGAAGAAAGGAGGAAAAGAAGTTTCAAGGGGCCAAAGCCTTCCCCTGACAACCAAAGATATATCCAAGTGCTTCCTCCAAATCCGCCTGTCCTTCCCCACTCCCTAAAGTCGGCTGGGGCCTCCGGAGGGTTAGTAGCTAAGATGTGTCCTCTCCCTTCAGCTGCCTATTATGCTGCCTGTTGAAGGGAAGCAAACCCCAAAGCAGATCCCTTTGATGGGGTTGAAGCCAGAGAAGACGCCTGCCCCTAAGGAACATCTCCATACTGATCTTCCACAGCCCTGGCCCTCGCTGCTCTCGGGGCACTAAGAGCAGAGCAGGCTGTGGGCCCAGCCCACTCCTGCCCTGAGCTGCAGGCTACGTCTTCCACCATGCTGTCTCTCTGTGCCTCACATGCCTTTTCTCTGAGGAGGGGTCTAGCCGCTACAGAATGTCTGTCCGGCCCCATCCCCCCCGCCCCCCCCTCCCCCGCCCAGTCCAGAAATGATGCCTTCCCGAAAACAGATTGTGCAGGGCGCCCCTCTCAGCTCCCCTCCTGGGAACTGTGGGGTTGCCTTAAGTGCCTCTCCCCCACCCCCAGCCCCTCAGGTGCCTTTGGGTACTCCAGCCCAGCTCTCCCCTCTAATACTGGTGACCAAACCTGCCCTGACACACAGCGAGCCGGACTCGGCACTGCAGCACTGGAAGGTGGTAGGACTCTGGTCACTTCCACTAAGAGATACGAAGGCCTGGAGATGGGCAGTGACTTGCTCAAGCTCACACAGTTGGATGGTTACAGAGCTAGAGCCCAGAGTCCTGCATCCAAGTTGCCTGTGCTTTCTGGGACCAAATTGTGGGCACTTGCTGGACACTGAACAGAGCCATCTTGGCTCAGTGGGGCTCTAGCCCTCACCATAGATGGAGGTCCCTGCAGGAGGGCTCAGGACCCGTGTCTGCCCTGCCACTGCTGCTCAGACCCTCAGAACCTCTCCTGTCCTTTGTTGCCCCACGCACCCCTTGCCTCCCCAGCCACCCACATGGCCTTGGGAACTGCTTTTCTTGGGACCAGAACTAGTGAGGGAAGGAGGGGGGATGCACATTGACAGGTGCTGTTTTCAATTCCTCTGCAGTGCCCCCTGGCCCATGCCCGATTTCACCATAGTTCCTCCATCTGTAGAGACTTCAACTCCTTAGGTGGCAGCCACTGCAGGGACCTCCCTGGGGCGCTGGCAGCCAGAGGGTGGAAAGGCGGCTGACCTGTGTGCCGGGCTCCCAGCGCCCCTTCTCAACTGCACATGGATGGAGGCCCTCCTTCCTTCCTTCCTGCCCCCTCCCGTGGACACAGGTGCTACCACCCAGGGGAGACGTAGCAGCACCGGCCGACGGCAAGGCTGCTGCTCCTCTGCCCGACTGCTGTGCAGCTCCTTCTGCAGAAATCTGCTGCTCTAGCTCTCAGAGCCCTGAGACAAAGAGACCAGGCTCTGTCTCTCCCGCACAGCAAATGGTTGTCATAATTGCCAAAGCCCTCGTAAACCCCTTCGGCTGGAGGAGAGAGAGTAATCACGGCCGCGGCACGGCGCGGCGCCTGCTGAATGCGGCCTTCCCTCTGCCTTTGTTCCTGAACTTGGGTGTGGGGACTGCGCCTGTAGGTGCCAGCTTGCCCTCCTGCCGTGGCTCTCCAGAGTGCACTCCCGCCCCTGCACCCCCCATCCTAGATCAGGTGTCTTTGGCACGACACTGGCCCTAAGCCGCAGGGCTGCTCATGTGCGCGCGCGCGCACACACACACATACACACACACAGCTGGGGCTACTTGTTCCCCAGCCCCAGGCTTGGCAGCTGGAGGCACACACACACACATGCACATGCACACACACACACACACACACACACACACACACCCTTGACTGCTGCCCAGCGGTGACAAAAAAGGCCGAAGGAGGGCACCACTGAGTCTCCCAAATAGGAGACCTGGGGTCTGGCCAGACTGGGGCTTGGGCCTAATGGCTTTGACTAAATTACCCCATCCCCCTCCTTTCCGGAAAAAGGGAGCCAGCGCCACTTTCTGTCATTTGGAGCTGACCTTGAAGGGGGTGGTGTTGGCCTGTGTATGGCATGGGCAGCAGCAGCCACGGTGCAGAGCGGGGAGCTGGGGGCAGGAGGGGGTGGGGAGGGGGCGCGCCGCCTGCGAAGGTGGGATGAGATCATTAGCTCATGACCTCCCGGGTTTCGACGTGCTGTGTTCTCATCCTGCAGCTGGTTTGGTAATGATCTGCAAGTCCCGGAGAGCAGCAGCACCGCTCTGCCCGACGCGCTCATTAAAATCCATGCAGCCGCGCGCGGCGCTTTGTAGCAGGCGGCCTTGCCGAGCCGCCGCAGCTCCGGGGCTGGGACCCAGTCAGCCAAGAGGCCCTCTGGGCTCTACTTATGCATAAGTGCCCCGAAAACACAGCCCTCTACACCCAGAGCCTTTAAGATGAGAAAGGACCCAGTGCACTAATTGTGTTTGTAGAATCCCATAATCGTAGAATGCCAAGTTTAGTGATTATTTAAATGGGGCCCACGCTGGTGAGAGAATGAAACAATGGTCATAAAGAACCTTTGGGGCCACCTCCCTTCCTGGTCTGCCAGCCCAGGGGACCTGCCCCCACTCCTGTGGCCCAGGGGCCCCTGGTCCTCTCAGCACTGACCTGTGGCTTTGCTTGGGTCTCCAGATGAGTACATTCCAGAGGCACAGCCAGGAGGAGGGGCAGGACTCAGCCTTGCCCAGAGCAGCTGGCCCACCCCAGAAGCTCGCTCAGCAGAAGCTCCCGCGCCCTGAGAAACAACCCTGGCCAATGTCACTGCTGAGCTAAAGCTCTGTTGTCAGGGCTGAGGTGGAATCCCCCACCCCCACCCCCCCACGGCGCCGGCCTGGGCACTGAGCATTCCCAGCCTGCCCCAGCCTGGTTCTCGGCTCTCAGGCTGCTTCCCAGTCCCGAGACAGGCCCTAACCTGACCTTGGTGTGGGCGGGGGCTCAAAGCCAGGGGGGGGGGCGGGGGGCGGGGGGCTAACTCAGAGGTCAGGTTTCCTGGGTGGACATCAAGGTTGGCGCTGGGTCCAGGAAGGCTAGGGAACAATCTTTATTACTGTATTAACTATTCAGCTCATTTACTTGAGAAACTAACTAACTGACTTTTCTGTCTGAAGTGATGTACAGGTAGGAGCAGGGGCTGTCATGCTCCCAAAGTGCCTTGTTTTCTCTGGAATCAGCATATTTATAAGGACTGTCCAATGGGTGCTTGCCTGATGATGCCCCATTGAGTGTAGGGAGTGGGCATATATGCTGTGGGCCACAGCCTGGAAGTGCCCTGTGAGTGCTGCCCGTACTGCCCTCTTCGCCTGACCTCAGGCCTCTACAAGCACCCCCAGTTCTTCCGAAACGGACTCTGAGCCTGCCCATTTCCCAGCAGGCTCGTGTATGGCCTGCGTTTGAACCCGAATGCTCTTAAGGTCCCATGTAACTGTTCTCTCTGTCTACATGAATACCTAAATGCCAACATTTTAAGTAATTTGATAAAATCTTTTTAGCCACTTGGTCACTTCTGGTGTCTTATGTTCAGTGGGAGAAGTGCCGACGTGGGGGCAGGGACGACCTTAGTGGTCACAGGTGGTGACCGTGACCAGGACTTGGAAGAGTACCCCAGGGTGGGTGGGCTCCAAGGCCGGAGGCTTGTGGGTCTGCATGGTGGGGCAGGAGGTGGAAGTCATTTGAGCTTAGGAAGAGGTGGGGAGCCCTGGACTGCCTTAGGGCCCCCACGGTGGGGTGTCGTGGACATGCTCCTGGGCTAGGGCCCAGGCTGAATACTGATGCTGCCTTCCAACATCTGGCCATCTCCTGGACCCCAGCAACTTACCTTAAATAGAATGACTTACAATGGAATCTGACGAAGCATTTGCTCTGCTGCACGCCCCTTTCCCGCCGAGGGAAGGCCTGGGGGCCGGGTTTACATCCTGACCCGAAAAAATGACCTACCCAGGAAACAGCGGTGGTTCTGAGCACAGCTGCTGTGGGTAACTGCCCCTCGGGGTAATTTACGAGCGGACGCTGTGAGGTGGCCCCCAGAAGAGGGCTGGGAGCAGGGTTGGTGACTTCCAGTCATGCCTGCTGTTCAGAGTCACCCACTGGCGTCCCAGGAGAGGGGATAGAAGTTTTGAATTGTCAGCAACTGCTGCGCCAGCCGCTCTGAGCTCATCGCTGGAGGGGGGTGTAGGGGAGGGGGGGCACGGAGCCCTCCACCCCACCCGCCCCAGGCCTGTGTTTAGTCAGCATTTGGCCTCCTGACGCTGGTGACTGACAGCCAGCTGCCCTGGAAGAAGAAGACGAAATGGTGGTGGTGGGAGTCGCTCTTGCTGGGGACTCCCTTGGAGGGAGGGGAGGAGTGTGAGTCTGAGAGGCAGGCAGAAGGCCTGAGCTGAATTCTGCTGCTGCCACTTGGAGATGTGACCCGGTGCCAGGCACGACACCCCTTTGGGGAGATCCTAAGAAGAATGAACCTTTCTTGAGCGCCCACTGCCAGCTAAGTCTGCCTCCACTATGCCAGTCCTCTGACACAGCAGCCAACCGGTTCAGAGAAGACTCCAGCCTCCTACGATGACACAGCCGCCACCCCCGGAGCAGAGCTGTCATTCGAATGGGTTTGGAGTCAGAGTCCTTGCTATTTACCCCACAAAACAGAAACCCCAGCGAGTCTCCACCTAGATTAACCATGGTTCTCAACCTGTGGGGTCCTGCGACCCCTTTGGGAGTTGCTTAAGATAATCACACCACACCTTTCCCATGGTCTTAGGAACCAAGACGCTGCTCCTCTTTCTGTGTCCAGGCGGGTCTGCCCATGCACATAGGTCCATATATGAGGATTCGGCGTGAAGACTGTTAGCCGTGCTACACCATGCTTCAAGACAGGATTTCATTTTTTTTGTCAGAAGTAAATATTTCGGGGCTGAGCCCCGGTGGCGTAGTGGTTGTGCGCGGGACTGCGGCCCACTGGGTTGGAGGTTCAATTCCAGCAGCGGGGCTGGGCCCTACTGCCACCACCAGAGGGCAGTGATGCTCAAAAACCAAAATATATATATTTTTTCACAATAGTTATATATTGTTTCTATGATTCATCGCTTGTAATTATGTCCAATTTGCAACAATGAAAATCCATCCTCGTAAAAGGTATTTACATGATCACTCAAATGACAGTGATGAAGTAGCATCAAAAACAATTTTATGGTTAGTTGTACCACGCCATGAGAAGCTGTATGAAAGGGTCTCGGCATAGGACGGTTGGAACCACTGCGCTACCACCAGTCTGAGTGTGGGGCCTGACTACTGCTGCAGGAACAGGCTGTGCTTGCCAACCAGATGAGTGTCCACGGCGTGTAAAACGAGTGTGTCTGCCCCCTTAGCTCCCTGGGCACGAAGTGCACATGGCCAGGGGCTTCACACACTCGCATGCACAAGACGTACACTCAGACACGCTTCTATGGGGAAAAGACGTGAGTGGCACACGGGAGCCAAGCCCAGGAACAGGTGCACACACTACCCAAATAAATGCCTGTCCTGCGCGTGACGAGAACACACCTTCCAAGGCGCACATCTCGCACCAAGTCCTCCACGCCAATGTCAACTCCTCGCTGCCCCCTCCTGGCCACCCTGTGTCCCGGGGAGGGAGGGGCCCTCGACACTGTTTCCCCTCAGGCTGCGCTGGGGCGGTGGTGACTAAGTTCCCTCCTGGACTTGTGCTCCCCATGGACGGACCCTCATGTCCAGGCAGTGTGAGTGTCAAAAGGGGACTCCAGTCCCAGGAGGGTCCAGGGTCCGTGTGGTAAAGCCGTCCGCTGCTAACTGAAAGCTTGGTTCAGACCCAGCCCAAGGCACTGCAGAGAAGGTGGTAACCCCAGCCGGGGTCCCCAACACGGCACCACCCGGAGTTGGAATTGACAGCTTTTGTTTCTAAGAGGGAGTTCAAAAGATTGAAGAGCAAGTGAGAAGACCCAAAAGAATCGTCAGGTAGAATGGTCATGTTTGGGCAAGGACTCCTGCGTGGAAAACTCCCTCATCCGCACCGCGGCCTTTGCCCTGGCCTTACCTAAAGAAAGGAGCCCTGGGGGCATTGCCAGGAAAGCGTCCTCGGGCTGCCACCTGCGGGGCTGCTGGTTCGAGCCCACCAGCTGCTCCCTGGGGACAAGGTGAGGCCGGCCACTCGGTCAAGCAGGATAGTTTCAGAAACCAGTTATCAAGTCACTGACGGTGGGTTTGACTCGGAGGAGGTGGCACACGTGTCCACAGCAGGCCCCCACGCATGCTCCCGCCGCCGCAGGCATGTGTACAGAGGAGCCAGCCCCCGTCTCTGCCCCCTCCGTTTTCTCATCTGAATAATGAAGACCTGAAGGTGAGGGTGGGTGCATCGGGCGTCCCACCTCTGCAGAACGTGTGTGCTTGAGGAAGGTGCAGACTAGAGGACCAGCCAGACAAGCCCTTTTACTCCTGCTTCACAGAGGAGGACACTGGGCACAGCAACTGGTCCAGAGTCTCACAGCAAGTTGACAGCAGACAAAGAACCCTGCTCTTCCCAGGGCGCCTACCAGAGAGCAAGGACGCTGTGGGCTTGGGCCCAGAGCTGGGCGAGCACTGCAGGGGGAACGTCTGCAGCTCTACCCTATTGTCTGGGAGCCCCCGGGCTGCCTAAAAGCTTGGGAGGGCCCCAGACAAGCGTGGAGGCTGGAAAAGGGCACCATGGAACCTGCCAGGGTCTCCCTGCGACCCCCAGCCGCTGAGCAGACTGCAAGCTTCATTATAGCAGGCTGGAGGCGGTCTCGTGGGGCTTCTCCCTAGCCTGTGGGCACTTGGTAGCTTGTCTAACAGGGCATGTACACAAACGTGAGCTGTGTGCATGTTTGTGTGAAGGTCACATGTGGCTGTGTGCGTGTAGGCCTGCAGTTCCGCTTAGGCGGCGTACGTTCATAGGCATGTATAGAATGCAAGAGTGTGTGCTGGCATAAGCGTGACTGCATTTGTGGGGGTAGATGAGCGTTTGTGTGTGAGGATGTGCACACAGGAGTGGCGTCTGCCCATCTGGCAGGCGCATTTGTGTACATGTAGGATTTTGTTTTTATGCATGCTGGGTATGTTCGTAATTGTGCGGAGGGCGCGGGACGCATCCACACACGTGTGTGCACGGATGGCTTCATGTACCCGTACCCAGGAATTGAAGGAGAATGTGACGCCAGGGTCCCCCCAGACTTGGCCTAAGGGGTGCCCTGCCTGGCTGCGGCCATGTTGCTACCCACACTGGGCTCCCAGCACCTCCACCTCCAGCCCCATGCCGAGTGCGCGCTATTCCCCAGACCCATCCTGCTCGGCCAATTTGCAGCCTCTCGCTCCCAGCTCCCAAGAAGGCCTGCAGCAAAGTCAAGGGGCTGGTGGCCAATTAGCGAGAGGGGGTTAATCAGGGATCTGGGGACCCCCGGGGGGTGGGAAGCCAAAGGCAGACAGGGATTGGCAGCAGCAGGAGCTGCCTGTCAGGAGGCCGGGAGCCGGTGCGGGACAGGCGGGGGAGGCGATGGCAGCCCGCCGGTTCTAGAAGCCGGGGTCCCCGGTGGATTCCTGATTGCGCAGCAGGGTCACTGTGGTCACGGAAAAACGACGGGGGGTTTTTCCACGAACCTGCAGTGGTGTGCAAAGGTGGGGGGAGCACGCGTCTGGGTCTGTGCACATGCGAAGGGGTCTTAGTTACCGAGTGTGGCTGTAGCAGAAATACCCCAAATGGGTAGTTTTCACAAGCAGAAGTTCATTTTCTCACTGCTGAAGAGCTTCGAAGTCCCAATTCAGGCTTTCTCTCTGCGGGGGAAGGTCCTTCTGCTCCTGTGGCTTGGCAGCCCCCCCGCCCCCCCTGCCCCCCTGCCTGCTCGTTGCGTCTCTCCCGTCCCCAAAGGGACCCACTCAAGACCGGCTTCCTCCCCTCCTGCCTTGAGACAGCCCACTCCCCCACGGGCGGTCGCCACAGGCCGACGGCGCGGGATTGACGCCGTGGGTTTGGGGGAGGACGCAGCCGAGACCCGAACAAAGGGTGACTGTGTGCCTCCGCATCCACGTGCGGGTGGTCGTGCATGCCAGGGCTCCCGCGTTCAGACGTGCGCATGGCGCTGAGCCGGTGTGTGCCAGTGTGCGCGCGGGACCGAGGCGTGTGAACACGCCGGGGCCGGGCCCTGGGTGTGCGCACGTGCGCGCCCGCGTGCACGCAGGCCTCGGCACGCAGGGCGGTGGCGGGCTCCGGGCTCCGGGAGAGAGTCTGACAGACGAGCCCTGCCGCAGCCCCCGGCCCCCGGGAGCCTGTTTCCCAGCCCGCGGAAGCTGCGAGCCCGTGAACTCATCTTATATTAATAGCCGCTGTCTCCAAACTTATTGCAGGGAGAGGCGGTCACGGCCTCGGCGGGGGCTCAGCTCGCCAGGCGCCCCCCACCCACTCAAGGCCCGGGAAGAGGGGGAGGAGAGATGCGCCCCCATTCCCCATTGCGGGCTGACCCCAGCAGGAGGGCAGAGCTCTTGGCCTCCCCCCCACCGCAGGAGCACCCCCCCCCCTTGCCCAGTGGGCTCTCCTGGGCCTCTGCAGCTGCAGGGCGGAATGAGCCAGGAGGCAGAGAGACTGGGAGGCTTAGCCCTCACCAACCACCCCCCCCACCGTCTTTCCTTCTGCACACACACACACACACACACACACACACAGTGGTGTGCTGAGCAGCCCCAGGCTGCACACCAGAGATTCTGAGGCAGAAGGAGTGAGGAGTGGCTTTGGACAGAGAGAGGCAGGAGGCGTGACCTTGTATCCAGGAGCCTAGGAAGACCAGCCAGCTAGGCCCTCAGTTGGAGGAAGGAGACACGTTCCTTCCTTCAGGGACCCTCACTGCAGAGGCACCCACAGCGACAGCTTCCAGGGCCCCCTTCCTGAGAACGCTCAGGGGGCCGGCCCTCCTTGCGCAGAATGCAAGCGCCCTCAGCCGCTAAACGAAAGGTTGGTTGTTTGAAACCCCAGGTGGGGAGAAAGAGCCCCAGACTTGCTTCTGTAGACTGTCTGTAAAAACCTGTGAGCACTCATCGTCTCCAGCGGGGGTCGCTGTGAGTCACAGCTCGACTGGACAGCGGCTAACAGTGTCATTATGAAGGCGTCTCCGAGTGGCTTAAATGGTTAAGGATTAGGCCACTAACCGACGAGTGGGCAGTTCAAAGCCACCCACAGGCCACATGGAAGAACATTCTGGGGCTCTGCTTGGGGATGTTGAAAACCCTGTGGGTGCAGTTCTGCTCTGAAACACAGGGCACCGCACCGCCACAGGTGCGAGCTGGTCAGAACTGCGGAGGGCTGTTTTGCTCTGGGACACTGACACACCAATGCACTGAGTCCATATGTCATCTCACCACTCTCATGGAAGAAAGGAAACTGAGGCTCGGCGAGCCCGGGGTCATGAGGGCCGCGCCACAGCCGGGTGGAGCGGCAGCTTTGTGCTCCGGCCCCATCAGTCCCAAAGCCCCAACCTGGCTAACGTGGTGTCCTCACCCCCAGGTTGGCTCCCTCTCTCAGAGGTCTGGGGACCCTTCTCAGGTGTGTGCCCCAGGTCTGATCTGGCGACCCCTCCCTGACCCTCTTTCAGCAGACCTCAGCGCACACACATACACACACACACACACACACAATTTATCACAAAATCATCTTTTATTGAGGGTTAGGGTGGGGCCAGGAGTGGGGAGTGCACTGGAGGCCGTACCCGGTGGGCAGAGGGGTCCGGTGCCGGCTCGAGCCCTGCCTCCTCTGGGGCACCTCAAGGTTGAGGCCTGGCCCCCAGGCCATGGCTGTGACGCTGGCTGCCAGACTGCAGTGCAGTGGGGGTCCCGGCTGCCTGGCTGGGCTGCCGTTTCCTCCCAATGGCCACCAGAGGGCAGCCGGCCCCAGCGCAGAGGAATTCTCGGTTGCTCAGGTGATGGCTTCTTAAAAAAATAAAAAACCAGAGGCTGGTGTGTTTCCCCTGCAAACCCGAGGGTGTGGGCCGGGGAGAAGGCTCTGGTTTCTGTGATCTCTTCGATAAAAAATAAGCAAAATTAATAACAAAATACGTGGTTTCTCTTTCTCCCTTTCCCCCCTTTGAGGGACTGAGGTCAGAAATGGGGGTGCGGGGACTAGGAGTACCCTGGTATGGCCTGGATTTCAAGGTATGGGTCTCTTTATTTCCCCTTCCCATCTGTAAATAAATAAATACATAAATAAATACATAAATAAATAACCAATAGAAGCTCTCTTTGTAGGTGTCCATATATAAATTCCCATCTCTCTTCTCTAGGCAACTAAGGGTCTAACTTCTCTGACCCTCCCTAGCTCAGAAATTGAAAAGTAAAAGTGACATGGTCAAGGTCAAGGGGAGGTCGGGAACTTGGAATGGCACTGTAAAATGCCCAGCATCCTGGCTCTCCCAGACAGCTGGGGCAGGGGACATTATTCAGGGGACCCTGACCGCCGGAACATTCTAGAACCACGGCCCCAGCTGGGCCCGTCGAGGATCGGGAAACAAACACCCAGTGTCCTAGAACTCCAGAACCAGCTGGCTCTTGGGGGTGTGGATTGGGGTTTGGAACAAAGCCCCGGAGGACTGGGACATTCTGGGGTTCCTTCGCACTCGGGCTGCGGGCCCCTGGGAAGTGCCTAGACATCACTGGGGGAGCGGGACCGGAAGGGCCTCTTGGAGGAGGAGCAGCAGCAGCAGACGGCCCACAGCACCTTCTGGACGTCCTGGTTGCGGAAGGCATAGATGATGGGGTTGATCATGGAGTTGTAGGTGGCGGGCAGCAGAGTGAGATAGGTGTAGAGGGGCGGTGAGTGGGCATCCCCCAGCAGGCAGTAGACGGTGAAGGGCAGCCAGCAGGCGGCGAAGGTGCCAAGCACCACGGCCAGGGTGGCAATGCCCTTGCGGGTGGCCACGTAGTGGGACGCAGGCAGCAGGTGCCGCTGCAGGGCGATCTGCTGGGCGTGGTGGCAGACGATCCGGCAGATCTGCGCGCAGAGCTGCAGCATGATGCCCAACACCATGAAGAAGGCCACGGCCAGGACCACCAGGTGGTTCTTGGAGAGCGGGCGCACCACGCCGCAGGCGGCCGGGGCGTCCAGGCAGTTCCACGCCAGCACGGGCAGCAGCCCCAGGCCCACGGCACAGCCCCACACGAGCGCCAGCATCACGTAAGTCCGCGTCACCGTGGTCTCCGAGTAGTAGGTGAGGGCGTTGTACAGGGACAGGTAGCGGTCGACAGTGATGGCCAGCAGGCTGCCGATGCTGGCGGTGAAGGCCATCGCCAGCACGCCAACCAGCACCAGGCTCATCTCCGCCGAGCCGATGCAGAAGACGGCCGCGAAGTGCAGGACCAGGCCCAGGCCTGCCAGCAGGTCAGCCACAGCCAGGCTGCCCACCAGCAGGAACATGGGGGCCCTGAAGGCAGGGGTGCCCACGATGATGGCCACCACCAGCGCATTCTCGCAGGACACCAGGGTGCCTGAGATGCACAAGACCACATCCCAGGCCTTGGGCGAGGGCAGGGGTGCCCCTGGGCCTGCGGGTCCCTCCGCGGAGCCCACGCTGCTCACGTTGAGGTTGCCTGGCCCGGCTGAGAGCCAGGCCAGGGGGCTGCC
>PVJH01005114.1:105391-116168 GCA_004026705.1 Nesogale talazaci
TTTAGCTGGATAGGGGACCCACACCACGATCCAGGTGACATCTGGAAAAGCCCACATCTGGAGGAAAGGAACACATCTCAAAACTGAGGGCAGCCCTCCTCCCTCCCCATCCTGGAGCATGACGCCGGCTTGCTCGTCAGAGCCCTCACGAGGGGCAGTAGTCAGCGCTCCAGGCTCCGCCTCCCGGGGAATGTGAGACACGCGCCAGCCAGCGCCCCCCCCCCTCATATTCACACCTGGAGAAACCACACTTAGGAAGTCAGCGCCCCTGCGCACCCCAACCCCCAGATTCCCGTCCTCGCTTGGACCCTCTTCCAGACTGAACCACTAAGTCACTGGAACAGACGTCCTTCGCGTGTGCCTGGACCCCGCAGTCAGACCCCTCCTTCTGCCAGACACCTGGATTGGGGGCCTGACTCCGCCTCCGGCCCGGAACCCTACGTCCGACACCTCCAAAAGCCCCTCCTCCAGACGCCTTCTGCCGGCTCGACCTCAGACGGCCACGCGTCCTTCCAAGGCCTCGAGGCCCCGAAGAGCGGCTCACGCCCCGCCCGGTCACCAGTGGCCAGCTCTCAGCATCCCGACCTTCAAGCCCCGGCCTGCTTCCCCGGAGCCTGGGTTACGACCCTGGCCTGGCGCCGGAGCCGCCGGCCGCCCAGCGCCCCAGCACTCGCGCGCCCTCCCGGACGCCTGGTGCTCGCCACGGGCCCGCTACTCACCGGTCGGCACCGCAGGGAAGCTCCGCTCGGGTCCGGGCGACGCGGGGTGTACGCGGACCCCGAGAAGCCCCCGCGGCCGCGGGAGAAGTGGCGTGAGTCACCCCGCCCCGTCCCGCCCCCGGCACCGGCTCGGTGACGTCAGCAGCCCGGCTGGCCAATGGGCGAGGCGCGCTAGGACGCAACGCGCGTCGCGCGGCATAGTAATGAGGCCTCGCACCGCCCGCTCCCTCATTCATAAAAAGCGCCCGTGGCCGGGGCCCCGCCCCCTCCCGAGTGGGCCCGCGCTGCCCTTGAGGCGGCGCCCTCGGTGGGCTGGGGGTTGCCGGGGACGGCGGCGGGAGAGCCTTGGAGAAGTCTCCAGGAGGCCGTGGGGAAGGTGTGCGGGGGAGCGGAGAGAGGGCCAGATGGCCTGTGCGGTGATGGGACCCTTGGGTGGCAGAGACGGGAAACCAGGAGCCGGGGATGGAGAGATGGGGCTGAGGATGACAGGGCTGCCGAAAAGGCGGGGCCTGGCGATGACGGCGGCAGGAGCACGAGGGAGCAGGGAGGCGGGTGGCAGTGACGGGATGAACATGATGACAGGATCTTGGGGGATGGTGGCCCTGGGGCGCTGACGGTAGAGAGGGAGGCCCCAGGGAGACGTAGAGGTGCCAGTGCGGGTGCAATGGTGTGATGGGGTTCGGGAGTCCGAAAGCGGCGGGGGACGATCGGGAAGCAACAAGGCTTCAGGTCACCGAGGCTCTGTGGGAAGAGCTGAGGTCCCGCGGTGACATTCTAAGTGATGCAGGTGGTGGGGTCTGGGAACATGCATAACCAACCGGTGGCTGTCACGAGGGGGCTCCCGGGGTCAGGGTACAGGCTCAGAGGGCTGCCGGGGAGAGCCTCGTGATTCTGAGGCTGGACTAAGGAGCTAGTGACATCACTGGTGTCAGCCCAATAGCGCCCTCACAGCAAGGGAAGGATGAGATGGGCAAGATTTCAAAATCTGAATTATTTATTCAAGGATCTGGAGGGAGGGGGGGCACTTCCCCGAAGCTGCAAGAGCTGGGGAGCCGGGAAGAACTCGGATGCGGCAGATATGACTGCTCGGTCTCCAGGGCAGGTCCCTCCTGGCCCCTGTTTAGGATTGAGAGAGGGGTGAAGAACGAGTTTCCTCTTCCCCAGCCCTGCCTGTCCCTGTTCCTAGGAAACCACGTTGGCAGAGTCCTCCAAAGAGCCCGGCTGCTGCTCTCTGTCTCCAGCTCTGATCCTCACTGGGTTCATCCAGGGCTGTGGGACGGACGTGACGTGCGCAGCGGGAACTGGGTCAGGGCTTGAGGAAACCAGAAGGCTCCAGATCCCAAGCCCACACCCCCCACATCACAGGCTCTCTGCGGCTCCCATGGCCAGGGTCTGTCTGTTGTGCAGGTTTGGGGTTTGGGTGTGAGGGGACAAGGCATAGGAGATAACGGGCCAGGGAGTGAGCAACTTGGGAAGGGGAGGGGGTGGCATCTGGGGAAGAGGGGCAGGTGTGGGACACTTGGGGGGGGGCAGCATGGTCAAGAGTGTCCACCGGGTGCAAACTCCAACTCTTGCACTGAATAACCCCTCCGTCCATTCTGGTGTTCTTTTTATAAAACAGGGACATTATTATCTCAGAGAACTGTTGGGGGTGGTTGGCCGTGGGCAGCGCTGGCCATGTGTTGGCTGTCAGGTGTGCGTCTGACAGGAGGAGGACCCTGGGAATCACAGATGTGCCGGTGGGACGTGAGCTTCTAGAAGTACATGGCCTCACCCAGGGAAAGCAGGAGGAAGAGAAGCAGATGAGAAGCTGGGGCCTACAGGGAGCAGTGAAGGGCAGGAAGGCCCAGGGGATACGGGGGTCCTGCTCCGGGCTCTTCTCTCTGCTAGAGCCCCCCGTCTCTTCTCTCCCATCTGAGGCCGCCATCAGAGGCTACCAGACCCCCTGTTTCCTCTCCCTACAGGCCTGCCCGCCCTCGGGGGAAACTTGACTGCCCCATGCCCTCTGTTCTTACAGCCCAGCTGTCTCCGGGACATCCCCCTACTCCCCTTCCCCTCTACCAAGGGCCAGCCTAGTTGGGGCCCTGGGCCCCCTCTGCCAAGAGACCCCCTGATCACACACTAGATCTATCCATGACGGCGCCCAGAGCCCACCCTCTTCTAAAAGGGGTGGGGGCAATGTTTGACCGCAGCCGACAGCGTTTACAGTTCCAAGAGTGGCCACTAGATGGCTGTGAGCATTCACTTGCAGGTGTGCTGTCTTTTTTTTTGGTTTTTGGGGCATCACTGCTCTCCGGCGGTGGGAGTAGGAGGCCCAGCCCCACTGCTGGAATTGAACCTCCGTCCCAGTGGGCCGCAGTTCCGCGCACAACCACGACGCCACCGGGGCTCAGCCCAGGTGTGCGGTCTTAAGCTCTTCTCTCCACTCCTGGGTGTGGTGGGTGCTAGGGGCAGAGATGGGACCTACTCATAGTCTTGAATCTTCAGCATGCAATAAATATTTATTGAAACCCTTCCACCTTCCCGCGCACAACCACTATGCCACCAGGGCTCAGCCCCAGTCACAGTTTCATGGCAGCTTCTAACTCAGATATCAGGGTGCAGAGTTGGATGAAAGCAAGATTGTCAGGTCAAATGACCCCAGGGTCAGCAGGCAATGTGGTAAGCCACTGGTTCCAGTCCAAAGAACTGGAGGGGATGAGCCAGATGCAGGATCCAGACGCAGCCAAAAGCAAACAAGCTTTTCCACAATGTCTAGTCATGTAGGAAGTAGGTCATACCCCTGAGGAAGGTTCCTTCCAATTGAATCAGGACTCTGATGATATACATTCTGACTTAGAGCAGGAAGAGGGCCAGGCAGGCGCAGGCGCCCCAGGCGAAGGCCACCTCCCAGGTCAGAGCCTGAGGTGTAGAGCAGTAGAGGGATTCAGATGGACTGTGTGTATGTGGCGGGCGGGCGGGTGTGCGTAGGCAGTTACAGTGGGCTTCCTACACTGAAAGGTGGCCTTTCAGGGAGGTCTCCAAGGATTCCCTTGGGAGGGGAGGACCCCAGCAGGGAGAAGACCTAGGGGATAAGGGCTAAGCTGTATAAAAAGGGAAAGAGAGGGGCTGGGCCCCGGTGGCGTAGTGGTTGTGTGCGGGACTGCAGCCCACAGGGTTGGCAGTTCAAATCCAGCAGCAGCTCTTCAGGAGCAAGGCTGGGCCTCCTACTCCCACCAGGGCAGTGATGCCCACAAAAAAAGAAAGAAAAAGAGAGAGGGGGGGGTTCTATTTCTTAGAGTGGGGGGAAGTGTTAGGGAGAGCCAGATAAGTCTACAGCCAGAAACGCAAAGGTTCGAGAGGCCAAGCTGCTGTTGGCACGTTATTGGCTGGAAGGACTGAGGTTGAACCCATAGTTTCGGGAGAGCCGTCCCTGGGGGCACCGCGAGGGGGCTGGGAGACAATAAGCGGGAAGGCAGAGGCCATTTCACTCAAACCCATCCCGTGACCTTGGGCCAGGTGGGGCAGGGACACTCACAGATGCTACTTAGTGGAGTTGGGGTGCAGTTGCCCCTCCGGCGAACCCACATGGTCCCCACGTCTACTCGGCACGGACTCCGCCCCCTTCCCAAGGCCCCGCCCCGCCGCAGAACCGCGCCCACCTAGCCACGCCCTCCGCGGCCCACCTGGCTGCTCCTCTGGCCACGCCCCCACCGGCCCCGCCACAGCTGCCCCGCTCCCACTCCTCACACGCCCGCCCGGCGGAGCCAGTGGCGCAGGGACTCGCTGCAGCCGGCCGCTCTCAGCAGACGCCGGGCCATGGCCGTCCTGGGACCCCGCGCCTGGCGGGCTGCGCTCTGTGGCGGCTGCTGCTGCCTCCTGCTGTGCGCCCAGCTGGCAGCGGCAGGTAAGGGCCCTTAGCGCAGCGGCCCACCGCAGACCCGGCTGGGATTGGGGAGGGGTCTTTCTCCAGAGGCATGCCCACTGGAGAGGGGTGGGTTGGGGCCTTCAAATGTGGGACTGGGAAAAGACCTGCGTGGTCAGGATCTCAGGCAGGCAAGGGGGGGGGGGGGAGGTGTGAAAGGCCTCAGTGTGGGGGCATGACTGTCGTTTGGGACATCTCCAGCGTGCAGGGGGTTCGGGGCCGTTTCGGATTAGGGGGCCCGGCTGTGTGCAGCGTGGGTCGCCGTGGGCTCGGGCTCCTGCAGCTACAGCTCAAAAAGATGTTCACCTTCTCCCTCCGCCTCACCCTGGCAGGGAAAGGAGCTCGAGGCTTTGGGCGGGGTGCCCTGCTCCGCCTGAACATCTGGCCAGCCGTCCAAGGGGGCTGCGGGAAGCTGGAGCGGTGCGAGTCCTGTGTAGAGGGGAGCAGAGCGCACAACCTCTCTGGCTGCGTGTGGGAGCAATGCCGGGCCGAGGAGCCAGGTACTCCTCCATGCTGAGTGCTCCCCATTCAGAACCCAGGAGCCTCAGCCCTCTCTGCAACCCTCTCCCCTGCCCTTGTGCCAGCAGGACACTGCGTGGCCCCAGCGGAGGCGGCCAAGGAAGGCTGCGGGGTCTACAATCATTCGGAGGCATGTCCAGGTACCAGGCTGTCCCTGACCTGAGCCAAGCTGTAGGGAGGGATGGGAGTGTCCTCCAGCAGGGCCTGGCCTTCTGGAAAAGACCCAACTCTCTTGGAGAGGGGCTCGTAGCCTCGAAGCACTCAGGGTTCAGCCTCAAGTTGGCCTCTACCTTGCTAAGGCATCCACCCGACATCTTTGCACCTGGGTGTAGTGGAGGGGTGGGTGCCTGAGACAAGTCTGGGGATGGCTCTTCTTGCAACTTAAGGCATAAGGAGGGCTTTGGGTGTCCAAAGGGGTTGGGGGCTTCCTGGAAGAAGTGGCACCAGGGAGATGAGCGTCAGTGGTCGAGATGGAAAGAGGGCACTTCTGGGGGACAGGCCCGTGGGAACTGAGGCCGGAAAGCATGTGGCTTTACCTGCATCTGGGTCAGAGTCCTGGCCTGGGGTGTCCCCGGGCAGACAGGAGAGCGCGGCTTGGTTTACTGTGGATTCTCTGTCTTCCCAGCTGCCCACCACCACCCCACCCATAATCCGAAGACAGTCACCACAGGTAGGTAGCACCTGGGGGATTTGTGAAGCGGCGGGCATGTAGAGACAAGTGCAGTTCCTGACAGATGGAAGGGGATAGAAACAATGCTTCCCTGCCCTGTTCCCAGCACCACCAGGTCCAGGAACTCAAGGGGGGAAAAACACCCTCAAAACTCAGGACCTGTCCTTGGTGCTGAGGGCACCTACCTTGGAGTGCCAATAACATGTGGTCCTCACTGACCACCCAGTGTGACCTCTAGGCTCTGAGGAGAGTCACAAAGCAGGTTCCTGGCAGAGCAGAAGCAAAAACCACGGCCCTGCTTCTCACTGCCCCTCAGAGCCTGGAGGTCATGGGCTTGGCAGTGGCAGGCAAAGAGACTCTTGGTTAATTAAAGCCGGAAATGCGATCTTGGAGGTTGAATTATTGATGGCTGTACTCCCTCCGGCTCAAGCCCCAGATCGGCCTGGTGTGGATCGGGTCTGCAGCTACCCCCAACCCCCAGGGCCCTCTCGGGAGGCACCCAGAGCTGCAGCTGGCCCCACTTTCTGCCCTCCCTGTCCTCAGACTCCCTCACAGCATCCACACATCTTGAAGGAGGGCCCAGCTTCCAGCCAGGCCCTGTCCACTGACCCAGGGTACTCTCCCCCCCTCCCTGCCAGCCCAGCGCTGCCCTGGGCTCTGGGCCCAAGGCCTGAAATAGAATCCCTAGTGGGAGTCGAAGGAGAGTGAGCGTGGCCAGCTGGGAGGCACAGCCTGGCCATTGTGAGCCCTGACTCTGCCCTGGTGGGGATCCAGCTCTATCCTGACTGGGGTGACTTTGGGCCCACTGGCCTTGGGGGCTTCATTTACACCCTCTCCCCAACCAAAAGTCCCTAGTCAGCCCTGCATTCCCAGGTTCACAGTTGTTCGCCTGGCCCACCCACAGTCGTGAAGTCTCTTCCCTTGCTCAGGCTTCTGCCTCTGGGTGACTCAGAGGGTCTTGTGTGCGTGGAGCAGAGCTGAGAGGGATTCTGAGCTGGTGGGTCCGCCCCCACTGCTGGGCCAGGTAGGTTGGAGGGGAGCCCAGTCCAGGCACTGGAGGTGCCCCTAGCCTACCCTGCCCGGGGCACTAGGAGCTGCCTGTACCAGACCCAGGCTGCCTGGAGTCTGGCGCTCGGGGCCCATCAGGAGCACCTAGGCTGGTTGTGGGGCTGGAATCTTGACTCACCTGTCTGCCCTGCCCTGCAGGAAGCCCCCCGATTCCTGAAGCCCCGAGCCCTGGCTTTGATGGGGCTAGCTTCCTGGGGGGCGTGGTGCTGGTGCTGAGCCTGCAGGCAGTGGCCTTCTTTGTGCTTCGCTTCCTCAAAGCCAAGGACAGCACCTACCAGACACTGTGAGTGGCTGACTGGCTGGCGGGGTCTCTGTTGACTGCCCTCCCCCCACCTCATATCTGCTCCTCAGTCCCCCCTGGCCCTCTCTTCCCCATGGGACAGCTCTGAAGAGGCAGACTCCTGCCCCTCCCCACTCCCCTGCATGAGCCACACCCTTCTCCCCCTTCCGGTTGTGGGGCTCTCTGGCAGCTATTAACGGGGAGTTGTCTGGGAACCCAACTGACCCCTGCCTTTGCCCCTCATGCTGCCAGCAGAGAGGAGAACCAGTAGATGACATCAGAGGAGCCGTTGGTCCCGGGTCCTGTGGCCGCGGGCAGAGCTGGGGCCACATGTGCGACCTGGTCTCCCTCAGGGGAGAACTGCGCTCAAGCCCCCGTGTGCCGTGTGTGGTGTGAGGTGGGTCGCTGCAGCCTCCATTAAAGCGTTTGCTCTTCCAGCCACTGCCTGCTCCCTGGGGGTAGGGACCCCGGGCCTGGCGGGGGCAGAGCCACCTACTTGAGGCCCCTGCAGCCCTGAGCAGACTCAGCACCTGACACAGGCCTGCCCTTCTGTCCTGGCCCGGCGACCACAGCCAAGGGCATTCCCACCCGCCTCCCGTCTGACTCCCATCTCTGCACCCACCTGACCTGGGCCCTGCTCCCAAATAAAGAATTCTTCCCAGTCTGCTGCTTCATGTCCTGTGTCCTGGCATGTGGATCGGATGGGAGTAGGGGGTGGCCACTGCCTCCCTCTTAACAAGAATTCAACCTAGCACTTGGAGACTATTTTAATCTGTTAGACTACCCCCCCTCTCTGCACACAAGTCTGTCCCTTTACAGATGAGCATAGAGATACACAGAAAGGAAGGACACTTGCTCAGGGTCGGTCACACAGCTACAGGGGACAAGGCTGGAATTTTAGTCCCGGTGTCTCAGACTCCTCTCCAGAGGCATTTCTGGGCACCCTCAGCCCCTAAAGTCATATTGCAATCTCTACCCCCACGCCCGTGCAGAGGCGAGGCGCGCTGGGGTTTACACGTTGGCCTGCTAAACGTCAAAGTCAGTAGTTTGAAACCACCATGAGACAGATGCAGCTTTCGACTCCCATGAAGAATTCCATTCTCGGGCTGAGCCCTGGTGGCCTAGTGGTTGTGTGCGGGACTGCGGTTCACAGGGTTGGTGGTTCAAATCCAGCAGCAGCTCTCCAGGAGGAAGGCTGGGCCTCCTTCTCCCACCAGTGGGCAGTGATGCCCACAAAACAAACAAACAAGCAAAAAAGAATTCCATTCTCAGAAGCCTGCAGAGGCAGTTCCACCCTGTCCTGTAGGGGCTGCTCTGAGTCAGAATGGACTCGCTGACAGTGGGTTCCGGGGCGGGGGAGGTAGAAACCCCACTGCCCAGCTCTGGGCTCAGAGGCCTCTGGGCTGACTCAGCACCTCTCCCATGGACGGAGCGCTTCCTTTCTCCCAGGATGATGGACGCAGAGCGTGAGGCATGCTTGAGGGTTCAGCCCATGGAGCTGACCACTCCTTTGAGCTGCAGTCCACTCCTTTGAGGTATTTCTTGACTCCAGGCCCCGTCCATAAAGTGGGAACAACGGATCCATCTAGTGAAATGCGGGAGAAGTTCAGAGGGGAGGCTTGTGTTGTGTCCTCTTTCTTGCACCCGGCCCCCCTTCCAGATGGGCAGCCTCGGGGCAAGCCTTCTGCAGCATCTCTTTTCTACCCCACCTCCCTGGGGGTCCTTAGTGGCAGCTTTGGGGGCCTCTGAAGGGTGCTGGGGTCCACACTGCTCCCCAGCCCCATAGAGCATTCACCTGTCCACACATCACGCACCATCCAAGTACCCAATGCAGCCAGGCCCGCTCCTCACTCCTCCCCCACTGGCCCTGCCCAAGTCACCTCAGGCCCCAGACATCAGCCCCCACTGCAGCCCTCCCTCCTCCAGCAACTGGGAGCTACTTGTTACCCAGCCTGCCTTGCACTCTGGCGTCTCCAAGCTGTGGTACGGCAGTTCCTCCTCCCTGGGTCACTCTCCCTCTTCCTTAGGCCTGTCTTTATTAGCTGTGTTCTTGTCAAGAGCAGAAAAATGCCTGTAGGACAGAAGCAGATTATAGAAGAGGGATTCAGATGTTTGTGGAAGGGAGAATCACGCTTCTTTCCCGGGTCCCGCCCCCCTCCTGTGAGCAGTGTAAGCCATCAAGGCAGCCGGCTGCTCACCGAAAGGTTGCAGGCTCAAGGCCCACCAGAAGTTCCTCAGAAGAAAGGCCTGTGACCAATTTCTGAAAAGACCGAGGTACCAAAAGCCTGTGGAGGACAGATCTCCTTGGAGTCACAGAGGGCCGCCAGGAGCTGGAACTGGTGGCACCTGGTTTCATAGTATGTGTCAGAGGGGTTCTTACACACCAACGGATGCGGTCCTGATGGGCGAACTGCTGAGCTCTGGGCGGGCAGTTCGGGGAGGGTGATGCAGGCGCACCTTCTGGAAGAGGACAGGACGGCTAAGGAAGCGCCCTGGACTGGCTCTGCTGTGCCACCTGCGGGCACACTCACTGCAGCCATTGTGCCGTGCCAACTCAGAAGAGCTTCCAGGACAGAGGTGAACTGCCCTTCGAGCTTCCAAAAGGAACACTGCCGGAGTGGAAAGGCCGATCTTTTTCCTGAGGAGCGGCTGGTGGTTTACAGCTGCTGACCTAGCGCTTGGCTGCCCAGTGGGCAGCCCCAGGGCCACCGGGGCGGTTCTGACCCATCACGTCCTTATGCCCAACAGACAGAAACCCTGCGCCGTCCTCACAAGGGGGCCCGCGGGTACAGCCACGGTGCCAACTCTCTGGGGAAGGACGTGGAGGGCCGTCCTCTTTTTCGCTGTCCTTCTACTTTCCCCAACCTGACGTCGTTCTCCAGGGACAGCTCTCTCCTGACCACATGTGCAAGGTCTGTAAGACAAAGTACGGAAGATAGAAGATAGGTAGATAGAGAGCCAAAGTACCACTCTTGCTGTCAAGGAGCCCTCTGGCCAGACTGCTTCTAAGAGAGCTTGGTATGTCCTTTCAGCAGTCTGTGGTCTTTTCACAAGTCTCCAGCACCCAAATTCAGATACGCCTTCTTCTGTCTTCCTTATTAAGTGTTCAACTCTCTCTTTCTCTCTCTCCTTTCTTCTCTCTTCCTCCCTCCCTTTCTTTTTTTAATGTGTCCAGCTCTCACATGCATCTGATGTAAAGGAGACTACTGTGGCGTGGGTCAAGTGCACCTCGTCCTTGAAGGAACCCCCTGCTTGTCAGCACTCCAAAGCGGTCCCAGGCAGCAGATGGACTCAGTGCAACACACCGCGTCTCTACATCTCTGACTGCCGCTTCCATGAGCATTGCCTGTGGGTCCACGCAAGGCCAAATGCTGGACATGCACGCTTATAGCGCCTTTGGAATACAAAATGGGATTATGTTCTCCCTTCCAGGGGGCTTAATGGAAAATGGATGGGAAAGACCCTGGAATTTCCCCCATAAACTTTTTTTTTTACATTTAAAAAAAATTTTATTGGGGGGCTGAGCCCCGGTGGCATAGTGGTTATGCGCAGGACTGCGGCCCACTGGGATGGAGGTTCAATTCCAGCAGTGGGGCTGGACCTCCTACTCCCACCAC
>PVJH01005115.1:0-116201 GCA_004026705.1 Nesogale talazaci
GAAAAATATATCATGCTCGTGGATCGGAAGACTCAATGTAGCCAAGATGACAGTCCTACCCAAGGCACTATATAAGTTTAATGCAATAGCGATATAAGTACCATCCTCCTTCTTCAAAGAAATGGAAAAAATGATTTCTAACTTCATATGGAGAAGGAAGAAGCCCAGAATTAGTAGAGAACTCCTCAAGAAGAAGGACTTCGTAGGAGGGCTTGCCCTTCCTGACTTGCACACATACTATCTAGCCACAGTGGTCAATACAGCATGGTATTGGCATAATGACAGATATTCAGACCAATGGAAAAGAACTGAAAATCCAGAAATAAAAACACAAGCATACAGACAACTTATCTTTGATAAGGGCCCCAAAAGTATCAAATGGGAAACATATGCCCTTTTCAACAAGTGGTGCTGGAAAATACGGATACCTACCTGTAGAAAAATGAAACAAGACCCCTACTTCACTCCATGCACTAGAATAAATTCAAGGTGCATTAGAGACCTTGAAGTAAAACCCCAAACTATTAGGGCCATCAATGAGAGAATTGGGAACAATCTTAGAACACTGGCACAAGGGCTACATAGGCTAACAGAAATAGGGAAAGACACAAACACAGAGGAGGCTCAAATAGACAAATGGGATATATTAAGGACTAAACACCTGTGCACATTGAAAGAATTCACCAAGAGAGTAATAAGAGAGCAGACAGACTGGGAAAACATATTTGGCAATGACAAATCAGATAAAGGTCTTATTACTAAAATCTACAATACCCTGATTGCTTCCAAAAAGAGCAAAACTAACTGCCCACTGAAGAGATGGGCAAAGGAATTAAACAGAAGTTTCACAGAGGCAGAAATCAGAGAGGTCAATATATATATATTGAGGTCAATATATATATATATATATATGAGAAAATGCCCCCGATCATTAGCCATAAAAGAAATGCAAATCAAAACAACAATGAGACACCACCTAACACCCTCAAGGATAGCCCAATTCAAAAAGTCAGAAAGTAACAAATGCTGGAGAGGCTGTGGGGAGATAGGGTCGCTTATACACTGCTGGTGGACCTGCAGGTATGTAGAGCCATTATGGAGATCAATTTGGAGATACCTAAAACAGATGGAAATTGAACTACCATACGACCCAGCAATTCCCCTGCTGGGCATATACCCAGAAGAGACCAGCAACAATCCATGACCAGAGATCTGTGCTCCAATGTTCATTGCAGCACAGTTCACAATTGCAAGGAGTTGGAAGCAGTCCATATTCCCATCAATGGACTAAAAAGCTGTGGTACATACATACAATGGAGTACTATGCATCGCTGAAAAGTAAGAACGCATGAAGCACGTCACCGCATGGGAAGAACTGGAGGAAATCATGCTAAGTGAAGTTAGCCAAGCACAAAAGGACATGTACAATATGAATCCGCTGAGATAAGCATATTAATAATTTTAAAATTGGAAAGGGGCATTGGGAAAAACTACTCTATAGAGAAAATCCTGGGAGAAGGCCTAGGTAATATGGCCGGGGCCAGATCAAATCTAAGGCTACATATGGTAGCCATCAAGAGGGGAGGGGAGGCAGATAGCGATGTGTAAAAAGGGAAGGGGGCACTAAACCATCAAAGGGGAGGGTATTGTTTATATCTCCAGGGGGAAAGTGGGACCATACTTAAATCCGGAGATCCAGTATGTGAATGCAGCATGACAGCATGGAGTGGAGAACCAGTGGAGGGGCCTGAGAACACAACCCCAACCCCAACTATAGAGGCAGCCACCTCTCTACCAGAGGAAGTTGCCTTGGAGGCCAGCACTGAAGCTGAAGCTTGGGGAGTGAGATAAGCCTGACCATAGCACATGAGAACAAATGAAAGGGGAGGAAGAGAGAATGACATGCATCCTGGCCCACCGAGCCTTCAGGGCAATAATCCCACTCAGAACAGCTACTGCACAAAGAGGACTGCACGGCCAGCCCCATTAAGAAATACGGCTACCATCGCAGACCCAAGGCCTATTGGGGCCAGGAAGAAGAAGCGGGGTCAAGATTATACCCTGTTGGACACAACCACACCAATGCAAAGCACTAAGAGCGTAAAGTCACAGATGGAGTGACAAGAATATACTTTGGAGCCAGGGTATTGGCACCCCATCTGAATGAACCAGGGGTCAATCTAGGAGGTCAACTACAGACCTTGAACTTTATACAGGTTCTTATATTGCTATTATTTTTATTATTCTGTTACATATTGTATAGTACTTTGTGGGGGTTTCTTGCTGTTGTTATCATTGTTTTATTTGCTTAAGTTGCTCCATTTTAAGACACCTTTCTTGTACCTATTGCTACCTCTACAGGTCTATCTAGACAAGATAGACTGGACAAAGAGGTTGGAGGCGAAAATGACAAGTCTGATGACTCCAGGGTAGGGGACATTGAAGAGGGGGAGGAGGGGGAAAGGTGGTGATGTCAACCAGCCCAGGAAAAAGGGAATAACAATTGATACAAATGCAGGGACAAGGTGGGTGAGAGAAGGCCAATAGTGATTGATTAAGACTAATGTAACAAAGAAAAAATACTGAAACCCTAATGGAGAGTGAGCATGATAGTGGGACAAGAGGGAAGCAAATGGAAATAGAAGAAGGAATTGGGGGATAATGAACATTTATAGAGGTTCAAATACATGTATGTACATAGGGGCATATATTTATAAGTGAGGATGGGGAAAGAGATTAATGTGTTTACTTATAGGGTTAGTAGTAGGACAACAGATGGGCATTGGACCTCCACTCAAGTATCTCCTCGGTTAAAGAACACTTTGTTCTATTAAATTGGTATTCCAAGATACTCACCTTTCTGACATGATCACTGAAGACAAATGTGTGCATAAGCAAAGGTGGCGAAGAAGCTGATGGTGCCCGGCTAACCAAAAGATATAGCATCTGGGGACTTAAAGGCTTGAAAGTAAACAAGCAGCCATCTAGCTCAGAAGCAACAAAGCCCACATGGAAGAAGCACACCAGTCTGTGTGATCATGAGGTGGTGAAGGGATCCGGTGTCAGGCATCAGTGAGCTAAAATTATATTATTATTAATGAGGGGTAGTACAGATTGGGGACCCAAAACCCATCAATAGGTGAGGTGACATCCTTTTGCAGAGGGGTTACAAGGAGGGGATGAGTCAGTTAAGATACAGGGAAGGAGCTGTGAAATATGCAACCTTCCTCTAGTTCCCATGTTTCCTCCCACCCACTATCATGACCCCAATTCTACCACAAAAATCCAGCTAGACAGGAGATGTATAGTGAAGTTGGAAACAGGAAACTTAGGATAGATGATCCATCAAGACTAGTAATAGGAGTGGTAATACCAGGAGGGTGGAGAGATGGAGGAATAGAAAGGGAGAACCAACTTCAGGGATCTACATGTAGCCTCCTCTCTGGGACACGGACAACAGGGAAGTGAGTGTTGGGACACATTTAACAGAGAAGTGAGTGTTGGGACACATTGTACAGTGTACAGGATGAAAAACATAATTTGTAAATTACTAAAGGTTCAAGGGGAAGGGGGGAGGAAGGGTAATATAGGGAGCTGATAATGGGGGCCTGGAGGGAGTGAGAATGTTTTGAGAGTGATGATGCAATGGGTGTGTAAAAGTAGCCTGCATACAACTCATGTTGTTATGGATTGTGATAGGAGTTGTATGGGCCCCCAATAAAATGATTCATTAAAAAAAACCCCAGCCTCTGGGGTCTTAAATACTTGTCTCCAACTAAGCAGGCATTTGAGACATCAGTAGTCATGGATAGATTTTGAATCATACAATCTGAAGTTGAAGGAAGAATTAGTATCAGAACCTAAATTAGGAGACTGGCTTGCAGAAGGCTATGGCTAACAGTGTGAGTTCAAGATATTTGTGGGAACTACATAGGAACTAAATCTCCAATGATCTTCCTCTATCCATAATTCAACAATGGGAGGAAATGGTTACTAAACAGAGTGCATTGGAGAGATGAGTGTAGAAGATGAACGGTTTAAACCAGCCTGGAACAGTTAAAACTTTGTCAACTGATCACTCCCCTCTGATGCATGCTGAACCTGGCTTTCAAGATTTCCTGTATTTTGTTTGTTTGTGTTTTCATATTAGAGTTTGTCAGAGGTGTTATTCATTGCCAGCCACCCTCTTGAAGTTGTGTTATATGTTTATATGTATTTTGGTATAGGAAACCCAGGATTGCAGAACCTATGGGGACAGCGAGGGCGGAGACTGCAGAGTGGGGTGGCGGTACTGGTAGTGGTAAAAGGGAGACAATGTCACAATGTCAAAGAATCCAGGAAGCAAAAGAAAATTTGGAAATGGATTGTGGTAGCAATTGTGCAATGCTGCTTGACATGATTGAAATATGGAATGATATGATATATTATTAATTGTGACTTGATATGTATATCAACTCACAACAAATTTCAAATAAGTAAATAAATAAGTTAAAAACTATGACATACATCCAATTAACTTGAATAACTTATCTAATTAATTGATTTTATTTTATGCTACAAAAAACTTCAAATAGCCAGTCTTGTATGCTTCTCACTATCTTGCAGAAATGAAGAGAATTTTTGAATCAGTGCAGAAATGAGGGGTTTCTAACTTCATGTTTTGCATTTTGTTTTGTTTTTTCAATGATTTTATTGTGGGCTCTTACAGCTCTCATAACATTCAATACATCATTTGTATCAAGCATATTTGTACATATGTCGCCGTATTCATTTCCAAATATTTTCTACTTGAGCTCTTGGTATAAGCTCTTCTTTGCCCCTCCTTTTTTATTTTTTATAAATCATTTTATTGGGGGCTCATACAACTCCCATCACGATCCATACATACATCAATTATAGGTAGGCCACATTTGCACACTTGTTGCCATCATCACTCATAAAATATCCTTCCTTCACTTAGGCCCCCATTACCAGCTCCCCATATTTCACCTCCCTCCCTCGCCCTACTCAACCCTTAATAATTCACAAATTGTTATTACTTTTTCATATTGCGCACTGTCCAATGTGTCCCTTCACTGACTTCCCTGTTGTCCATACCCCAGAGAGAAGGTTATATGTAGATGCCTGAAATTGGTTCTCTCTTTCTATTCCACCATCCCTCCACCCTTCCAGTATCCCACCACTAGTCCTGAGGGATCATCTATCCCAAATTCCCTATGTGTCTGATTCCAGTGTACATCCCCTGGTCTAGATGAATTTATCTGGTAGAATTTTCTGGGATCCATGTTTTACATTTATGGGGCAACTAAGACCCTATGAAGCTAAATGATTGGTTAAGTTTCTCCATGCAAGCAATTTTGCAAGTACTGGGAACAGGAAAATAGAACAGATAGACAAGATTCCTGCTCTCACAAAACTTACATTAGAGTTGGAAGATGTCTTAGTTTCCTAATGCTCTCATAATAGAAACATTACAGGTAGTGGCTTTAAAGAAAATAATTTTTTTTACACTTCTGGAGGTTGAAATTCAAAATTAGCATCCTAGACATACTGATTATGAGCATCCTCTGGTCTAGTAATACTTGACAATATTTGGCTTATTTTGGATTGTTGTCTTGTTGGAAATCCTCACGTGACATCTATTTTTCAATATGTACGTGTCTGCACTTCTTATAACTAAGAAAAGATTAAGTTTAGGATTCTACCCGACACTAGTATGATCTAAAATAGATCGACAAATTACATTATGTTACATTACATTGTGGGAGGTGATTGTATTACATTAGATTAGATTGCATTAGTAAAAGTGGTAGCAATTGTACAATACTGCTTGACATGATTGAAATATGGAATGATATAATATATTATTAGTTGTGAGTTGATATACATATTAACTCACAATAAATTTCAAATTAATTTGAAATTTAATGTGAAGTAATTATATTATACTGCAGAAGTAATTGTCAGTTTGTCATATGTAATGAGTAGTGTGTTGCTATGATGTTGAAAGCTATGTCACTGGCTTTCAAATATCAACAGGGTCACTCAAAGTCAGCGTTTCAACAGAGCTTCCAGACTAGCAATAGACTATGAAGAAGGAATATAGGCTGTCCATTTAGTTGAATTAGCCATTGAAGACCTCATAAAGTGGAGTAGGACATTGTCAGAGATGGTGCCAGAATATAAGTCCCTCAGAAGACAGTCAAAATTCAGCTGAGGAAGAGCTGCCTTCTCCAAGTAGAGTTGACCATAATGATGTGGCTAGTGTAAAGCCTTCGGGACCTTCATTTGCCGATGGGTATGAGTCAAAATGAGAAAAAGCAGGTGTCAATATCAACTGATAATTGCAACTTGGAATGTACAAGTATGAATCTATGGAAGCTGGAAGGAGATATAAATGATATGGAATATGTAAAAATTGCTATCCTAGGCTTGGTGAGCATAAATGGATTGGTATTGGCCTTTTGATTCTTAAAAAATCATATGCTTTGCTATGTTGGGAATGACAGATTCAAGAGGAAGGGCATTCATTGTCACAAAAGACATTTCAAAATCTTTCTTGAAGTACAATGCTGTCTGTAATAGGAAAATACATAAATCTGCATATAAGGAAGTCTAGTCAATACAACTAATATTCAAATTTATGCAGCAACCAACATCATCACTCTGCAAGCAATCAAGCATGCAATAAAAATACATTGATAATTATTGGCGATTGAGATGCAAAAGTTGAAAAAAAAGAGAAAGGTACAGTGCTGGCTCTCCAAGGCCCGCCCCTCACTTTGTTGGTCTCTGGTGATCAGACACAGTGTGCAGCTGCTTTAGTAGTTCTCTGCCTCAGTTTGTTAGCTACACTACCTGTGGAAAAGCCAACCTACAGATCACATTGATAGAGCTTGAGGTTTTTTCAAGACCTGCTTCACCACACTGTTGGTTTGTACATTGCTTCAGTTTGAAGATGATGGATCCTGTTGTTTTGCATTGCTTGAGTTTGATATACATCTAGGCCTGCTTCACTAAGCTCCTGAGCTGCTGACTGTTGGTGACCCATCCTACTGTTTGTTGCCTGTGGGCGCATTCTGCCTGCATTACCCAAGGAATACTCAGCTCTCTGCATCCTTGACCTTGGACCCTAGAGCCCCCTTGAGTTGAAGGACTTCCAGTATATTAACTCTTCCACAGAAATGAGGTAAACTGAGCCCTCTATACTGCAGTGTGGACTCAGTAGATGTTATATTTCTTCATGCTGTATAAATCTTTCCTCACATATATAATCATAAGTGTCCTGGTTTTGTTTCTCTAGAGAACCCTTCTTAACAGAGGGATATCTTCTAAAAGGACCCTGTTCCTTCTTTGTATATTTGTTTCTACCGATCAAGGATCCATTCTCAATTAGGAACCACAATTTGGTTCCTGAATATGCAGATTATTACAATATAGTTTTTGCTATTCTTTCATTTCCCCCTTCCCCTTTCTTTATACACATAGTTACTGTTGCATGTACAGAAGCATACTGAATCTCTTTGGTCCCCCTCCACCCTTTGCTTATTTATTTTTTTACTAAGTGGCCAATGGCATCTTTTGACCATTGTGTTACTCCTGGTAGACTAGAGAAAAAAGTTCATACACACTCATCTGTGTGTAAGAAAGAACTTTACAATGGACAACATAAACAACATTATAAACAAAAGCAATCCTTATTTCCTCATTTCAGCCTCATTTCTCTTTAGAGAGAAAACTACTATAAGTGGTTTGGTATGTATGACTTTCTTTTTAAAAAATAGATTTTAGTGTTATTGAATAGTTGATTAGAAATATAATAGGCATTCCTTATAAGAGTGGAAGAGAAGAAAAAAATCACTAATTATCTCTCTACAGAGTTAGCAAAGTTAATATTCCAGTGTATTTCCAACTAGTCCTTTATTTGTGCATACATTTAAAATGATATGTATTTTACATAATTGAGATTTATTGCACCTGTATTGTCAACATTATATAATGTTAACAATTTTGGGGTAAAATCTTATATTTAACAGCTGCATGTGTATTTGGAGGACATCCATGCTTAGCCAACCATTTACTCTAATACTGGAAATTTCTACTTTCTTTTTTCAATTATAAATAATACAAACTACAAGGTGAGAATATTTCTTATTCACTCCAGTAATCTGCATCTTTTTCAACTGATCCAGTTGAATGTCTCTGTAGGTACCAGGTTAATTACTGAATTTCATCATTTGACTAAGCGCCTCACATCAGTTGAGCCATTTATACCAAAAGAAAAGTGAATTATGGGTACAATAATGACCATGCATCTTTGGTTGTTTATTAATGCCATCTGCTCAGTAAAACATTACTGAGTTTTGACCAATCAAAGGTGCTTTAAATTACAGTTCTTTTTTCCCCCTCTCGCTCTTTGTTTGATGCCACCAGGCTACTGGCTCTTTTGAGCATACTGCCCATTGCTTTCAGTAGCAAATGAGTGCTCTGGTTTTGAGCTGATTTATATATGGCCATAATAAATTAATATTTACAACAAATACCCCTCTAAGCTTCGGATGCTATCCTGGATATAGGATACATGTTTTTTAGGGGTAAAAGCTACCATTTTCTGTTTTATTGACAGACAAATCACAAAATAATTTATATTATTGAATAATTTTCAGAAAAGACTACAAGTGAAAATAAAGTGCCATGACTAAATAGTAATCAAAGAAATTCATATAACAAAAAGTATTTTTAAATTAAATAAATTGGCTGTGTTTTTAATGGAATACCAATTTTTTTAACAATGTAGACACATAAGCATTATTGAAGTTTATTGTTTGATAAGGATGTTAGCTGATTCTATTTTGTCATTTTGGAAATAATGCTTTAAAATCGGCCTTGTCTATGAGTCATATTTATAGAAATGTATCTTAAAGATATAATTATGACCCATGACCAGATAGATGGGTTGACTCAGGGTTACAAAAATGGCTCAAAGGGGGCTCACCCCCTGTGGCATAATGGTTGTGTGCAGGACTGCAGACCACAGGGTTGGCGGTTCAAATCCAGAAGCAGCTCTCCAGGAGCAAGGCTGGGCTTCCAACTCCGACCAGGGGACAGTGATGCCCCCCCCCCCCACCAAATGGCCCAAATATGACAAGAATTGTGACCACGATGCCAGGGCAGGCAGTGTTTTCTTCCATCATACATGGGGCCACATAGAGTTGAACTAACCCGAATGCACCTAACAAAAACAACAAATTCATAAAGAACTAGCTTCAAAACTATTGAGCATTCTATGTGAATAAATAAGCAGAAATATTAGTATTATTTAATTTATTATTTTAAAGAAGAATTTTTCTTGTGAAGCAGAGGCGTTAACATTTCAGATCTTCAATTTTGTAGTCAAAACTACTTACTAAACTACTTTTCAAATCCTCTAATGGCTTGCTTTCCTTTTTAATATTTATTTATTCAGTCAATATCTATTTATTTCCTTTTTGAGTTCTATTACATACATGAAACTTTACCAAATCCTGGAGTCTTAGTGAAGAAGTTACAATTTCTTGCTTACAAATTCTTATAGCTCAGTGTAATAGATCTACTCAATGGAATTGTAAGCATCCATTAATGTGATGTAGTAAGTTTCTCCCTCAGCTAAGACCAATTTATCATCCTACCCCAAGCAAAAGAAAGCTGGACAAATTATATGAAATAATATTCAGACACAACAGCAGGCAGTTCAGACTTCAATCTTAGAGAGAACGGTCACAAACAAGGACAATATTAAGATTGCACCTAATCCCTTCAGAGATCTGTGTAGATGTCTTCTCAAGAATTTTAATAGTGATCTGGACACCTGTGACAGAAAATCATCGGAGGTCCGGAAAAGAACTTGTAGCACAATGTCTAGAGCTTATAGGTCTGGGAAATATTCCCATTCTCATTAGTGAGAATGAAAGAGTCAATGAATTAAAATTCTTAGAAAATTATTACTTTAATAATTGAAATGAACTGATTCAAGACTAAAAGCTGACCTTGACCTGCCCTGACAGAAGTAAAAGCAAGCCTAGAAGGATACAGTTGGTTACACGTAATGGCAGACCAGAAACAAAGCAACACAAATAAAAATCCACTTCCAACACCATTTAAAGAAATGTAACAAAATGCAGCAATCATGGATAAATTTTACCTTGTTTTGTATCCAGTTAAAGTTAGCAGACAAGGTAAGAAATCCGTAACCAAGAGAAAAGTCTTTCCATTTGGAATAGAGTCAGACATTACAGTGATAATGGACTTAGAAGACAAGGACATTGAAACAGCTATTAAATGTCTGATAGGTTTAAAAGAGTAGAGGAAAATGTGAACAAATAACGAAGCTTAAGATTCACATCAACTTGGCTGAGCCCTGGTGGCTTAGTGGTAGTTTGCGGGACTGCAGCCCACAGGGTTGACAGTTCAAATCCAGCAACAAGGCTGGACTTGCTACTCCCACCAGGGCAGTGATGCCACCAAAAAAAAAAAAAAAAGATTCGCATCAGCTCACCAAAATGAAATTTAAAAAAATACAAAATGAAATACTGCAAATGACAAATAGAATGGGTGAAATCAACAGCAAAAACAAAGTAATATTTTTGTCTCTTTACACACCTTCTCAGTACAGTGCCCTGAGTAATCCTTTCCAAATATGTATTAGAATATTTTAAGTCATATAATCTTCTGTTCAACTCACCCCCCCCATTATAGTGACAAATTATAACAATGTGGCAAGGGATTTGATGTGGGGGAGTTGATCAACTGGCAATATTTTTGGATAATAGAAATGTCCTGTATTATGATTATGGTTGTAAGTAAACAACTTTATACATATGTGAAAATTCATCTGTTTATATATAAAATTATGAATTATATTATGTATTAATTTAGCTCCATTAAATATGGCTTACTTTTCTGAACAATGATGTAGAAATATGAAAATATATTTAAGAAATATGAATTTATTTAAAATCAGAAGCTTTTTGAACAACATAAGAAAATAAAGAAAAAGACATATAACAAAACATTTCTCCAACTCAGTCACGATCAATGTTAAAGGTCATCTTCTTTTTCCCCTACCCTTCTATTTTACCAAGCATGACGTTCCTCTTCAGGGACTGGTCTCTCCTGATAAAGTGTCCAAAGTACATGTGATAAAATATCGTCATCCTTACTTCTAAAAGCATTCTGGTTGTACTACTTAGTTTTTGGCAATCCATGATACTTTCAATATTCTTTGTCAACACCATAGTTCAAATGCATCAATTTATGCTCAACTTTCCTTATTCAATGTTCAACATCCATCTCAGGCTATTGAAAAAATCATGGCTTGGGTCAGGTGTACCTGAGTCTCAAAGTAACATCTTTGCTTTTCAACACTTTAAAGACGTCTTGTATAGCAGATTTACCTGATGTATTGTATTGGTTGGTTTCTTGACTGCTGCTACACGAGGACTTGTGGATGAAAGCAAGATGGAATTCTTGACAATTTCAATATTTTCTTTTTATCATGATGCTAACATTGGTGTAATTGTGAGGATTTTATGTTTCTTTACTGAAGGCTGCAATCTTCAATCTTCTTCAGGAAGTACTTCAAGTTTCCTCGCTTTCAGCAAGCAAGGTTGTATCATTTGCATAGCCTACATTGTTAGATCTCTTCCAGTCATTTGGCCAAGTAACTGTCTTCCAAATTTCTTGGCATAGACTCAAGAATACTTCCCATGATTCTTCAGTTTATTTTGATTAGTAATCCCTCAGTTCTTGGATCCTTGTTTTTGGCTAACACTTTCAGTGCAGGCTGAACTTCTTCCTTTAGTATCACTGGTATTTGATCATATGTTACCACTTTAAATGGTTGAATGTCAACTAGTTCTTTCTGGTATTGTGACTTTGTATATTCTTTCCATCTTCTTTTTATACTTCCTGCATCATTCAACACTTTGCTCAAAGAACCTTTCAATATTTCAGCTAGAGACATGAATGTTTTTCTTCAGTTCTTTCAGTTTAACATGCTGAGCATGTTCTTCCTTTATGGTTTTCTAACCCTAGTTCTTTGCACATTATGTTATAATTGTTCACTTTGTCTTCTCAAGCTGCCCTTTCTATTTCTATGAAGGTTTACCATCTCAGGATCCCACAGAAGTTGTTCTACCCTAGACTAGAAGGTGGCTATGAGTAGGAATCTACTCGGTGGCAGTGAGTTTGGGTTTTGAGTTCTTTATAAATGGGCCCTTCAGTGTAATATCAAGAGGTGTCACTTAAATTTACATCTAAGGGCTGGGGCTAATGTATTCTGGCTATAGGAGAAATAATACCAAATATTTAGTCCACACTGTTTTCACATCGCTGTGAGCTATATCAACTCTATGGCAATGAGTTGTTGTTTCAATATATGTGGAATCTTCTATTACTGAATCTTAAAAGTGCAATGCATTTGCTGATGTAATAATGGAGTCGTAAGCAGACTGTCCACTTTTCAAGGCCAGATCTTTCTAAGAATGAGACAAATGACAAGGCAGAGCCTTCCATATAACTTTTTTTGGCTATAAAGTGAGTTCCTTAATTAGAAGCAACATTGCAAGAAATATGGAAGTGCTGGCTAAGATATTAGATTAACCTGCTAGCTAGTGGAGCACTGTAAGCAGGGAAGGAAAATAAAACTCTAGAATACATGGCCATTTCAACGAAGACTTTACTGTGTCCTTTGTGAGGGAACGTATCTGCTCTAGTTACCAAACCAAAAAAAACAAACCCATTGCGATATAGTCAATTCAATTTATTACAATTGTATAGGACTTAGAATAAGTGTTGCTAAGGCTCTAAGGCTCTAAGAATAAGGTTGCTAAGGCTCTAAGCTTTGTGAAAGCAAAATGTGATAGCTTTCTTCTTCTGAGAGGTTAGTGGATTTGAATTGATGAACCACTGGTCTACTGGGGCTCCTCTTCTTCTCTAGTGCTATTATAACAAAAAACAAATGTCACAAATGTGTGGATTTCTAAAAAAGCCAAACTTGTGGATTCAGTGAAAGTTTATGGAGGGAATAGGTTTTCTATTCAACAATTCATATATTTTGTTTTGTGACATTGGTAAAGTGAGTGCCTTTAAAGAATAGCAATTTATTATCTCAAAGATTTGGGAGCAAAAGTCTAAATCAGAACTGAGATATAAGGGAGGGTCTTTCCTTGTCAATAACCTAGGAGTTCCTTGGCGATTGTCTGTTTTTCTTCCTTTCCTTCTTTCTTTTCTCCCTCCTTCCCTTCTTTCCTCTATCCCTTCATCATTTCTTTCCTTCCTCCCTCCTTCCTTTTCTCCTTCCCTCCCTCCCTCCCTTCTCTTTTTCTATTTATAGATGAGTTCAGATGGACTCAATTGAATTTATTGGCTAAAGGAATGTTGGAGTCTGACATTAGGAAAGAGTCAGGGAAAACTCTTAAGTGGTTTTAAAAATCTATCATCTATCTTTCTATCTATCTCTGTATCTACCATCTTTCTAGTTATTTATTCCCACTGCCCCTGGCCTCCCTTCAACCTTAAAGTCTGATTGTTTTGATATCAAAACAAATTTTCTTTATTTTTTTCTTTGATAATAATGACCTCATACAGTATTTATCTTTATGGGATTGACTAACTTTGCAGAGCAAAATGTCTTTCAATTTGTCCCATATCATGAGATGTTTGACAGTTTCATCATTGTTCTTAGGTCACAGGCCAGTAGGTGGAAAATTTTGTTGGATCCAGTGGCAGTGGAAGCATCTCAGTGTTGGTAGGGGTCTCCATGTGGCTCTGGCTCCATCACCATAACACCATCTGGCTTGTCATCAGGACTGTTGAAGCAGAGAATGTGTGTGTTCTGTATCCAAGGAAGAACATAGGAGTTCCCAGAATCCTCAGGAGAAGGCCATTCCCACACTGAGGCATCACTATGACAGACTAGACTCCACCCCTTTGTTTGCAGTAGATTATGTAAATACCACAATGCTGATGTGAAATGATATTTCATTATTATTTAAATTTGCATTTCTCTTAGAGTAACTGATTGTGAGCACTTTTTTCATAGGCTTGTTGGCTATTTTGATGTGGTCTTTGGTGAATTGTCTGTTGATGGCTTTTGCTCACTTTTTGATTGAATAATTCGTGTTTTTCTCATTGAGGTGTTGTAGATTTTTATGGATTTTAGAGATTAGCCCTTTATTTGGATATGTAATAACCAGATTGCCCCTCCTCTTCTCAGTCTGTGGCTTCTCTGTAGACTCTTTTAATGGTCTTTCAATATGTATACATAAAGGTCATAGATTTAGAAATATACATAAAGGTCATAGATTTAGAAAGTCCCAATCCTTTATTTTGTCGTCTGTAGTGTATTTTAATGATGTTTGACTAGGTGTTTATGCTTTGTATTAGGGCCTTTTAAGTTTATTTTTTTATTGATGATCTTTATAGATTTAGGGTTTATATTTAAGCCTTTAATCCATCATCAATTTGTTTTTGTATATGGTTTCTGTTTCATTCTTGTCCAGGTGTATGATGGGCATAGTGGTTTCTTATTGAGCTGCTAACTGCAAGGCCAGAATATTGACACTACCAGCACTCCTTCTGGAGGAAAGGGCCTTTTACTACCATGAAGTGTTATAGTCTTGGAAACTCACAGGGACAATTCTACTCTGTCCTGTAGGGTTCTTATGAGATGGCATCCACTTGATGGCAGTGAGTTTCATTTTTTTAAGACTATCTTTTCCTTATTTAATGTGTTCTAATTTTTAGCAAAATCAGTTGAGCTGTTTCCACTGTCACTGGATCCATAAGACTTTTCATCCACTGACCTGTGGTCTCCCTGCACTCAACATTATTGCATGTGTTGTCTGAGTCTGGAGAGGAATTTACATACAGGTATCAGACATATGGGCTAAAACTGAACTTAGGGGCTTTATCTGGATTTGGTTGATCCCAAATTTAATTTTCTTAATGTTAAATTGCTCTTGTATATAAAACTCTTTCTTATACACATGAGTGTCTATGAATTTGATCCTCTAGTCTGCCCAGACTAACACAGATCTATTTTGCTTTTATTTTTTAGTAATATTTTGCTTATCCTGGGTTTCTTTTCTTTCCATATAAAATTAGTGATTTGTTTTTCCATTTTTTTGAAGAATAGTTCTAGGAGATAGATTGAAATTGCAGTATAATTATGGATTGCTTTAGGTAATATGAATATTTCACAATATTAAGTTGTATTATCCATGAGCAAGGAACATTTTTTTTTCATTTATGTAGATCTCTTTTGATTTTCTAGTTTTCTTTGTATAAGTCTTTTGTTTTTCTGGTAAGATTTATTTATTAGTGTTGTATATTTGGGGTGGTTATTGTAAATTATTATAGTTTTAAATTTCTTTTTCAAAGTTCTTTTCCTTAATATACAGGAATATTTCTGATTTTTTATGTTGATCTTACAACCTGACATTTTGCCAAATTTTTCAATTATTTCCAGTTATTTTCTTATCAAGTCCTTGGGGTGTTCGCTATATAAAATCATATCAACTGCAAATAGAGTTCTACTTTTTCCTGGTCAATTTGTGTGCTTATTTCTTTTTTATGACTAATACCTTTAGTTAAGACTTTAGGATGATATTAAATAAGAGTACTGACAAAGGGCGCCCCCATCTAGCTCCTGTTCACAGGGGGAATGTTTTCAGTTTCACTCCATTGAGTGACATTCTGGCTGTTGATTTTACATATATTATCTTTAGTATGTTGAAGAATTTATCTTTGATTCCTATTTTTAAGTGCTTTATTTAAAAAAGGGTGTTAGGTTTTATTGAATGCATATTCTGTATCCATTGGTATTATAATACAGTTCTTTTGTTTTATTCACATGGTGGAGCACATTGATTGACTTTCTAATATTTACATATCCTTGACTATCTTGTGTAAAATATTAAAGTAAGGTATTAAATTTTCATGTGTTTGATTTTGTTTGTTTGTTTGATCTTTCTGTTATTGATATCTAATTTTATATGTGGGATTCTGATCTGAAAAATGGTGTATAGCATCTTGATGTTTTAAAAGTTACTAATGCATAGTACATATTCTGAAGTATGTTCTATGTGCACTAGAATAGACTACATCTTGAATTGTTGCATGAATTCTTCAGTATTTATCTAAGAGATCAGTTTGATTGATTGTATTGTTTAGTTCTTCTGCATCATAGTTGATTTTCTTTCTAGTTGATCTTCCTTCCATAACTGGTATATTAAAGCCAACTGTTATTATTGGAGTGTTGCCTATTTGCCTCTTCGATTCTATAAGATTAAGGTATTTTGAAAGTCTTTCTTTGGGTGAAAAAATGTCTATTATGGTTATGTCTTTTTTGTTGAATTGTGGGTTTAGTAATTATTTAATTACCTTATTTTTATTTCATGATATGATAGCTTTTATTTTGGCACCTATTTTATCAAAAATAAATATTGCTTCTCCTGCTCTTTTGGGATTGCTGTTAGCCTAATATATTTTTTTCAATCCTCAATATTTAGTATGCTTTTGTCCTTGTGACTTAGATTTGTTTTTGATAGATCTTACTTGTATCCTTGATTGGTGAGTTTAATCTACATTCAATGATGGTATTTGATAAGTATGGTGTATGGTATTATTGCTCTCATTTTCCTGTGTGTGGTTTTTATGGTGTTTATAGTTTTCTGTGTGGAGTTAGTTATTTTTTGTGAGTTTTTCTGTCATTTGTTTTGCTATTATGAATTTATTTTATTTTTAGTAGGTTTTCCTACTTTGTTGAGATTTATAGTTTTTCTTTTAGGTTATTTTTGCTATTTTCAATGATCAAGTATGAGGTAATTTGTTCTCTTTTGTGAATTATTCAACTTCTCTGTTTGACTGTTACATATTTACTCTATACTCTCAGTTACTTTAGAGTTGCCTACATTGTGAAATAGTATCTTGTAGGTTAGTTTCACTTTGTGTATTATCTGTGTGGGTTGATTTCTAAATGGTACTGTCTTGTATGTTGACCTGCTGCCTGCTACTATTGAATTTGTCCAATGAACTCTCTTTAATATTTACTGTATTGTTGTTCTTGTTTTCACAAATTCCTTTAGCTTTTACTTGTTAGAAATTCTCTTTAATTCTCCTTCATATTTGAGGGATAATTTTGCTGGATTTAGTTTTTTCCCAGGTTTTATTTATATCATTCCATTGCCTTCTTGCTTGCGTGGCTTCTTGGGAAAAATTCTGAGTTAATTTTCATTGGTTCACTTTTCCAGAAAATTTTTCTTTTTGCTGAGTTGCTCTCAGGATTCTTTACTTTTCTTTGATGTTAGAAAATTTGACTATATGGTGTGATGATTTTTTTTTGTGGTCAATCTATGATTATTTATATTTTTTAATTTTTTGAATTTCCTGCACTGTCACATGTTATGTTCTGTCATAATGTTAGGGAAATTTTCTTCCAGTACTTCTTTGTTTTGTTTTGTCTTTTGTTTTGGGGCATCACTGCTCTCTGTTGGCAGTAGGAGGCCCAGCCTTGCTCCTGGAGAGCTGCTGCTGGATTTGAACCACCAAACCTGTGGTCTGTAGTCCCGCACTCAACCACTACGCCACTGGGGCTCAGCCCTCTTCCAGTACTTCTTAGACCATTTATTTTCTTTCTCCCCCCTTCTTTTATTCTAAACTGTTCATCAATCATAAATCATTCCTTTTGATAGTGTCCCACAAAATTTTTAGGTTTTATTTTGAATTGTTTTTATATTTTACATAGATTATTCTTTTTTTAGTTTGGTCTAAAGTTATTTCTTATTGAACGCACCAATTCAGACTTGCATTGCTTTAATACTACAATTTTCCTCTAGTTCTAATTATCTAGTTCTAATTGTCTTCTGGATTTCTATTCATAATTGTTGAATTTTTTCCTAATTTTTCATTAGTTTTGTCCATGTGTTCTTATAGTATGCTACTGAGTTCTTCTATCTTCTGCTTTGTCTGTCGCTCTATTTTCCTCATTGAAAGGAGATAAGCATCATTCTTCTGAACAGCCTCATAAGTCACTCTAATTCCTCTTCTTCATCTGGGAATTCCCTTTTATTTGTTTTTTGGCCACTTATTTTTCATTTTCTTGTTATCTCACGTGTACTGAATTTTCATGTTGTTCCTGAAACATGACATTGCTTTTATTCTTGTTTCTGTTTGTTGGTTACCTGACACTGGAGTGGACAATATTCCCTGTTCACTAAAAGTAGTTGTTGAAAAGTGCAGAAGTGGCTGGGTCATATGGCAATAATCAGTTCTGAGAAGGAATTGATAACAAGCAAAAGTTGGCAGCTATTCTTTGTCAAGATCTCAGTCCCAAGGCCGGCTTCTGTGGTTGCCAAGGGCGGTAGGACAATGATCGAAATAACCACTTCCCAAGAGCCATTGGCCAGGGAAGGAGGGAAAAGACAGCACCAGAGAACCTCAGACTCCTCTCCTGGCACCAACCTGCCTGTTTCCAAAAAGAGGGGCAGGAGTTCATGCCTTTGTTTGAATTAAGGTTAAAGCAGAGCCCAGGGTCAATTCAAAGCATGCTTCACTGACCTAGAACCTTTTCCAGGGCTTCAGGGAGTTCCTCAGCTTCTCTTTTGTTAATTTCTCTGCAAAGTTTGTTAGGTTTTCCCTCCCCATGCCTGAGTGCCCCCTCCCAAATATGTGGAGAAAGGTACTGTCACTGTCTTCTAGGAGATTAGATTAAGTGTCAGGGCCAGGCCAGCAGGGAATTGCCTCATGCCCTTCTCTCCCAGTCCACAGACCAGAGTGCTGCTTGTATTTCTGTAGGTATGTCTTTGTGTCTATTGGGCTATTTTTTATTATTTAAAAGTGAATTTTATAGAATTCCTCCTAATCTTGTATAAGCTCATTAGCATCACAAAGAGAACATTCTATTTCCAAACGAAATTATTTTGATAGGTACAGAGGAGAATATTCATATAGGCCACAGATCCTGACAATATTGATCTATGAAGAGTTATACATCTCTTCTCCAAGCTTCAGCTATAACCTCATTCCTTCTAACCTTATGGACATGTGACTAAACCATTAACATCTTCTGGAAAAAGACTTGCTATATTTTTCCTCTCAGGGAAGATATTCTTTCTCCCCTGTCCTCCAAGGCTCCTCTTGAGTGGGTATGAAACTTTTCAAGCTTTCATTCAAATCCTTTATAAATGTAGCTCAAGATTTTTATGTGTAGACAATTGAGCACAAGACTTGTTCCTCAAATTGTAGGCGTGGGCTGAGGGAGAGTGGTGTTTGGTCAGAAGAAGGTATCCTGAGAGTGTGAACCATGTGCCCATAAAGTTTCTTATTTTTTAGAAGGTGTTTGTACTTTGGCCAGTGGAAAGAGCACATCTGTTTGATGATGGCATTTTATAGGGTGTGGTCCATAATGACTAGGCAGATAAGATTACATACTCATAATGATCAGCTGATACTCCATGTTCTGACAATTATTCTCTGTCAAAGTTTCATAGGAATACTTTTTTCTTATTTTTTTTACCCTAACCCTAACAAAATATTACTTTTTGAGAAGGATTTTGTCCAAAACCCTTGGGCCTTCTACATGATTTTTGTATTGTGACTTGCATGGACTCTGTTGAGCATCTGCATTTGACATTTGAGTACTATTGAATCTGAAGGGCCATAAGGTCAAGCAAGTATCAGAGCTGTTTGAACTGTGGTTCATATAGCTAGGAAGCTCTTTATTAACATGGGCCCCACTCAAAATTAGCAGCATTGAAGGTCATCCAATAGTGGGTCAGACTAGCACACCCCTATGTTGCTGCCAAATTTTCCCAATCCAAAGAAGTCCATAAAATTTGTGACTTTCTTCTTTCCCAGTGGAAGAGTTGCAAATTAGTAATAAGATCCTTATTAATGTACTGATATGCCATACTCAGATATTCATATTTTCCCTCTATTTTAATACACATTTTTTATGTATGTGTGAATCTCTCTCTCTCTCTCTCTCTCTCTCTCTCTCTCTCCCTCTAAGAGAGAGTGGGAGATATATATATATGAGAGAGAAAGAGACAGTAAAGTTTGTGGTGGTGTAAGCAGGTAAATAAAATTTTTTTTTACAGATCTGGAAGTTGTTGTAAGTGGGAGGAGAGATACTGGAACTGTCACGATAGTCCTATCAAGTGGAATGAATAGATTTAGTGTCTAAGTACTGATGGAAAAAAAAGAAAGAAATTACATGACTGTTGCTTGTTCTTGATTGTTCTGAGAGGTCATCAGGCTGGTTCGACCTCACAGTTTCCCTGTTAATAGCAAAAGGAAGCACTGTCCCATCCTGTGTCATCTTCATGGTCATTGTCATGTTTGCTGCAGCCACTGTCAGTCATCTTCATTAAGGGTCTCTGTCAGCTTGCTCAAGCTAAATGACTACATCTTGAATAGCAGGTATAATTGGGGTCACCACTTGATGAAGTTTATGATAATCTCCAATTATTCTGTAAAGCTCATTAGGTTTCTACACTCACTAAAGATGTAAATTAAATGGAAATGTGACAGGAGTCCCAATCTTTACATCTTTCAAGTCTTTGATGATGAAGCTAATCTCACCGCTACCAGTTGAAGTTCAAAACCACATATAGTCTTTATAATTTAAAAGTATAGAATATATGCATATACTAGGGGGTGCCGTAAAAAGCCAGAATTGTGCTGGGTGGAGCAGAGTTTTAATAGTATACGGTTTTCCTGCCAGGCAAGCATTGAATAACTTACTCTGAGTTAGTGCACCCAGTAGTGTCTTCTAGGAAAGTTCTCTCTGGTCACAGTGAATTTGTTCATAAAAGCAGTTTTGCTAAAACCTTGTTTTTTGTGATGGCCAATTTAAGAGAACAGCATATGGCTTTGAAATTTTGTTTCCTGCTTGAGAATAATGCTACAGAAACTGTTGTGATGTTGAACACAGCTTATAAGGACAGCACTAGGAAAAACTCAAGTGTCTAAGTGATTTTCTCATTTCCCAAAAGGTGAAATGTCAATTAATGACTAACCTCAATCTGGACATCTGTAAACTCACCCAAATGGACAAAAATGTTGACTCACGATCCATTTGGAGTTCATTCCACCAGGTCAGATTTTTAATTAAGCTTTCTATTTAGAGGTTCTGAAAAGATTGCAGTGTGTGACAAAAAAGGCCTGATTTCTGGCAGATGGGAAACTGGTTTTGCCACCAACACAACAGTGCAACTGCTCATGCAGCCATCTCCATGTACCAGTTTTTGACAAAAATCCACATGCCTCTCTTGCTCGACACATCTTACACAGCTGACCTCTCCCTGTGTAACTTTGTTGTTTCTACAAATGACGGAGGACATGAAAGGAGCTATTTGATGACATAGAAGAGGTGAAGTAAAATACAAGGGAGGTGTTGAAAGACATCCAAACAGATGAGTTTGAAAAATGTTTCCACATATGGAATCACAGATGTGACAAATATATTATGTAATGGATAGTACTTTGAAGGTGATACAGTTGTTTTGTAAAAAATTTGAATATCTAGCTTTGAGGGAAAATTCTGTTTTTTTTTAATAGTCCTTTCTACATCTTCAGTTAAAATTCAAACTTGTTCTGAGACTGTCTCCCCTATCTAGTCAAACCTCACTTCTCTCTTCTCCTTTTGTAACATGAACTGGATGTCAAAAGAAATTGTCTACTGCTCTGGTGACAGTCTGGATCTTGAGTGATGTGTGATTGTATACATCATCTCGGTTCTCTGATTAGTGGGCTGGTCTGATCCTGTCCTTCCAGGGTATTTACACAAAATACCCACATTGCCCAACTCACAGTAATCCTTTAGGCAGAAATAGAAATACCCTATAGATCCTCCAAGGCTGTACTCTTTATGGAAAAATACTTCCATCTCTTTCTTCTAGCAGTCCTGCACTTAACTCCCGTGTCACCATTATTGCTTATTTTATATACAGCAGACTGAAGTTAATGGTATACCTTCCTGGTTTTTGACATTGAACTGACATCTCCCCCTCAGGGATTTTGGGTCATGGGCAGTCTCTAGACACAAAGACCTTACTCTTTTGGGCCTTACATCCTGACTGCATCTGGCTTCTATTTGTCTGGGATGCCTTAGAGGTCTAGGTGCCTCCTCATGGTATGCTGTGCTGCGAGGTGTCATTCACATAAAAAGTTCATTATTTCTGCACTCTTTTGGAAATAGCATTCAAATACCAGATTTGCAAAGATAATGAAGTTTTTAGAGTTTATGCTTTTGAGAGTTTTGAAAAAATGCCTCTGTGTTTAGCAATATAAGATAAAGAAATATAGAATAAATAAAAGCAGAAAATTTATTTGAATGCTTCTATATCCACGTGCATCTTCATTCAGAGTTTCTCTATGAAAAAGAGCCAGGATATCTGAGTCTAACTTTGTTCCTGTTTTTTATCATTCTTCTCTTATTTCCATCTTTTTCTATGACTGACAGTTCTTCTTCTTTTTCTATTTCATTCTATTTTCTATGTTAGGATGGATAATCTGACTTCTTCCTGTTCTTTCTTCACTGCTTTATTTTTCAAGACCTGGTTCTTAGTATACCAAGGGAAATCTTTTGCTTTGGAAAATCCCATTTCTTCTCTACAAACCCTGCTTCTCAAAATGTGAAACAGACCAAAGAACATAATTTGCAAGCTAGCACTAACCAATAATTTACTTGCTGTTTATTCCTATCCTAAAACTATTATTAAATACTCTTGACATATTGAGTAGGAAGCAGCAAAGTAACAATTTAATATTTTAAAATATCATCCTTGTTATATCCACCATGTAAGATATGAATGGTAGTTATTTTCTGTAAATGTACTTGCTCAAGTAAAACTAGTAATTAAGTAATAAATAATTTTGTGCTTAAATATTAGTTGTTCAGCCAGATTCAAGAGCTCCAAACCATTCATTCATTTACTGAACAATTATCAATTTATAGCCTTCAGGATACTGTAAATATTCTAGAACTCCTTTTTCAAGCACAGACAGTTGATTTTGACAGTGAAACTGTCCAACAAGTACCCTCAGAGTCTTCTGCATCAGAATTGAATATGGCCAGTGTTGAATAAGGTGCACATCAGATCTTCCTCCTTACAAAGAGTAAGTTTTCTAAGGAGTAACCCAATTCAAGGAGGCTGACTCTCTTTCTAATCCCATTTCTGTATTGTCTAACAAAGATGGTGGAGAATCAGGTTAATGTTGGAGAGAAGCACTGTAGGTCTTCTTGCTTTTCCAAACCCAGGCCAGCACTCCTGAAAGGTGTGTGGAATTGTTTTGGTTGTCTTCCTGATAAAATGGCTACAAACCCTGGAAATGAACTTGGCTTCAGAGTCATGGGCAGTATTCTAAATCCAAGGTGAAGTGCAACTTTGTTTTTACTGGGGGAATGAAAAGACATTTGTCAGTTCAATGGCTATAAGAGGAAACATTGTGAATATATTTGAAGATGCTACATCTTAAATATGTTTTTGGATATATTGTCCTGAAAATGACTTCTATTTTATATAACCATGATGTGGGAAGGTTTAAGTAATCAGTGAGAAAGTCATCAAGAAAGTGGGTATTTGGAAATGCTTTTGTTCTAAGTATGCACCCTTGAGTTGGTTCTGACCCATGGGAAATTTATGAACAACAAAATGAAATGCTGGCAGGTTCAGCGCCATTCTCACAATTATTCTTGTTAGAGTCCAATTGTTCCCGCCACTGTGTCAATCCATCTTGTCCAAGGCCATGTTTTTTCCCTTGAGGGGAAGTGGGTCAAGGGGAGGGCGAGCCAACAAACCCAGGGACAATGGAACTACAAGAGATCTAAAACTGATGGTGAAGAGAATGCAGAATGCCTGGTGAGGTTCAATGAAGGGTGATGTAGCCAAGTGGAATTACTGAAAGCAGAATAAAAGTCAAATATGGGAGTGGGAAAAGAGGGAAGTATAAGAAAATAGAGAAAAGAACTAGGAAGCAAAAGACATTTATAGAGGTATAAATACAGATGTGTACATTTGTAAATATATTAATATATAATGATAGGGATATAAGCCTATGTACATATATTTATATGTTAAGTATTAAGGAAGCAAGCAGACATTGGGTCTCTACTCAAGGACTCCCTCAACACTTTGTTCTAATAAGCTGAAATTCCCTGAAACTCACCTTCCGAACATGATCACTAAAGACAATGTGAGTGAAGCTGATGGTACTTGGCTATCAAAAGGTATCATGTCTGGGGTCTTAAAGGCTTGAAGTTAAACAAGCAATCATCTAGCAAGGAAGCAACAAAACTCACATGGAAGAAGTCCATCAGCCTGTGTGATCATTAGGGGTTGACAGGATCAGGTATCAGAAGACCCAAAGCAATCATATCAGTGCAAACGCGGGGAGTCCATAGTGGGGATCCAGAGCCCATCTGTAGACCATTGGACATCCCCTTACAGAAGGGTCACAATGAAGGGAAGAGTGAGCCAGGGTACGGGTATAGTACTGCCCAAACACACATTCTTCTAGTTCTTTAATGCTTCCTCCCCTACCTATCATGACAAACCTGGCTAGACCAGAGTATTTACACTGGTACAGATAAGAGCTCTCAACACACAGAATCAAGGGCAGATAAACTCCTCAGGAACAGTAATGAGAATAGCAATACCATGAGGGTTGGGGGAAGGGTGGGAGAGAAGGGAAAGAAAGAGTGAACTGATCACAAGGATTGATGTATAACAACTCCCCCCTCCCCACCCACCCACACAACCAAGGCGGATAGACAGCAGAAATGTGGGTGAAGGGAGACAATGGATGGTGTAAGAAATTAAAGTAAAAATAATTTATATTTGCCAAGGGTTCACTTTTGGGGGTGGGGGAGGGAAAGAAGAGCTGATACCAAGGGCTCAGATAGAAAAAAAATGTTTTGAAAATGATAACGGCAACACAGGTACAAATGTGCTTAAATACAGTTGATGTATGGATTGTTATGAGTTGTAAGAGCCCCCAATAAAATAACTTTTAAAAATATAAAACATGTATTTGCTATGAAAATATCATTGGTCTTGTAAAATGCTATCATGTGCTGTTGATTAATTTCTATCGGGAAGATCATATTTTCCAGCTATGATTCCTTCTTCCTTATTCCTGATTTTTGCATTACAATCACCAATAATTATCAATACATCTAGAATGGCAGAATTCTTCAAGTTCTTTATCAGAAGTCTTAGTGGTTGGTGCATATATTTGAGTAATAGGTATATTAACCAGATTTCCATGTGTGTGGATAGATATGACCCTGTCATAGACAGCATTGTACTTCAAGAAAAGCCTTGAAATGTCCTCTTTTGATGATGAATACAGCATCATTATATCTTGATTGTGTTGTTCCCAACATAGTAAACCATATGATTTTCTGATTCATAATAGCCAGTCTCAGTCCACTTCAGTTCACTAATACCTAGAATATTGATCTTATGCCTTACATATCATTTTTGACTATTTCAAGATTTTCTAGATTCATCCGAGATTTAATCTTTGTACATTCCAAGCTTCAATTATTAGTTGATGCTTGCAGCTCTTTCTTCTCATTTTGAATCATGCCCCATCACAAATGACGGTGTTGAGGGCTTTGCTTCCTCAGCCTTTACTTCCTCTGCATTTTCTGGTCAACTCTATTTGAAGAAGGCAGCTCTTCCTCAGTCATATTCTGAGTGCCCTTTCACCTGAGGGGCTCATCTTCTTGCACTATCTTTTTTATAATTAATTAAAAGTTTAATGCTTATGTCTCAAGGGAACCTACATAGATATCATTCATTCCCTAGCTCAAAATAATATTTTGAAAAATCTATGGGTAGCATACAATTAAACACATTTTATCTTTTTTTCAAAATAATTTTATTGGGGACTCTTACAGCTCTTATAACATTCAATACATCCTTTGTATCAAGCACATTATAGTACACATGTTGTCATCTTCATTTCCAAATATTTTCTTCTTGAGCCCTTGGTATAAGCTCCTCCTCCCTCTTTTTTTGGTGGGGGGTTATATCATTCCATTTGCGACCCATGCAATTTCCATCATACTCAACACATACCACATTTGCACCCCTGTTGCTGTCATCACCCCAGAAATATCCTCGCTTCACTTAGGCCCCCAGTACCAGCTCCCCATATTTTCCCTTCCTCTCCCCTCTGTCCCTCCCCCATGAACCCATAATAGTTTACACATTGTTATTACTTTTTCATATCGTACTCAGTCTGCTTTGTCTCTTCACCCACCTCCCTGCTGTCTGTATTCCAGAGAGATCATATGTAGATCACTGCTATTGGTTCCCCCTTCCACTCTACCCTCCCTCCACCCTCCCAGTATCACTTACATTAACTAACATGCCTTATATAATTTAGTTTTACCAACTACCACTAAAGATAAAAATGTAACCAGTTCTCAAGAAATCATATTCTTTTTTTTGGCAAGAGAGATTTTAAGCATTTTGCTAAATATGAAATGACATTTTTATGTACAAAATATCCCCTATAAAGATAGTAATAGATATTTTAAGATAAAGTAGAAAGTATTTTCCATGTAGGAACACATGTAGGAAAGCTGAATTTTGAATTTTTTAGCTCCTTGGAACCTTTTGAGAAAATTAAAAAAAATTTTTTTTACCCTACACTTGGAAAGTACATATAGGTAGTTGGCCAGGTGTGGAATGCTTACTTTCCTGCTTGATACTGTGCTGATTGATCTCAATGCATATACTTTTTGTGGGGTTGGTAATCAAATAGCTCAGAAAATTTTTGGAAGCAAATATTCTTAAATTTTGAATTTATTTCTCATGTAGCATATGTACTTCTAAAAACCTACTTTAAACTTTATTTGTAAAGAGAATCACATTTTCAGCATACTAAGGGATCTTAATATATAGAAGAGCTAACATGGGAGGGTCTAGGTAGGAGTGAATCATCCTGGATTTTGATTAGTCACCACTCAATTCAATGCTTTTAAACATGCTTTAAAAGCCAGGAACATATGTTTTATATTTTGTGTATATTTTTGAATGCTAGATATATTTGTATGATATATGTATCAAATGAGCAGATCCTAACTTGAAAGTGTGATAGTTTATCATATGAATATACCTGTCTAGCCAATGTCTCAATAAAGATGTATAGTTATGTGCCTCTGCATTAAATTCTTCCATTATCTCTGACCATTGATCTGATTTCTAGTACCATGCTTGAATGTAGTCCTTTCTTAAACTTCATATAAATGTATCACTTTCTTGTTTTGGATTCATTTTATTAAACATAATGTTTGGGGGATTTTTAGATCTATTGGCATTGTTATGGGTATCAGTAGTTGACTGTTTTTGTTGTTGTGAAGTATTTCTTGATATGATTTCTGAATTGGGTAAAAGTTTAAAGAGAAAATCAGTATTTCATTCAGCAAGTCCTATACATTTTGTTTAATGTCATGGATGCAATCCCACAATGTAACCTTGTTTATCCCCCTTTCTCCCTCTGTTTCCTGTTTCCACTCTTCCGTCTTTGCTAACCCTTTCTACCTTTGGAACTGTGTCCTTTGGTAAACATTGACTGCCCTTTTGAAATTAGATGGGTGATTATTCTAAAGGGGAAGTGCCTTCCAAATGTTATGCTCACCTATTGTTTGGCTGAAAATGCAGACAAGGGAGTGTGTTCATTCCAGGTCTAAAGAGTGGTAACTCCCCAGTTTCTGACCAGTAAGCCTAGTCTTTTCATATGGTTCTTAGTTGTGTTCTACATTTTTCTTCCACTCTATCCAGATCTGTCTAATGTTTTCCCTTTCAGCGCAGTTTTTCTCATGGCCATCGAGGCAGTGCTTGCTCCTCACGACTGCCTGGGATTGCTGAGACATTAACTGTTGAGGGAGTAGAAAGCCCATTCCTTGTTCTGAGGAGCTGCTGGCGGCTTTGAGCTGTCGGTCATGTGGATCACAGCCTGATGGATAACCACCACACCAGCGGGACAGCAGTTCTAGTTCTAGTCTTGAGGTTGTGGAATTTGAAGTTCTCATGATCCATTAGTTCTTCAGACTAATTGTATCCATTCATCTTTGAATTTTTTTCCCTCTCCTGTGCTCTGGATGGGGTGAAACCAGTAGTTGCATCCTCCTGGCTGTTCACAAAATTTAAGACTCCAGTTCCTTTTTCAAGATGCAACATATTTCCTAGAAGTCTCCTATTGTGGGATATTTTAGCTGTTTCCATTTTGGGGCTTTTATGAGTAAGACAACTTTGAACATTCTTATGAAGTTTTTGAGTTGGCATGTTTTTGTTTACCTTAGTTAAATTTGTAGGAGGTAAATAATATGTGTTTTATTAATAAACAGATGGTGGGTTCCCCAAGTGTTTGACACACTTTTCTTTTTCATTAGTAATGTTTGAGAGCTCTGTTTCACAGCCTTACCAATATTTGTCAGTTTTTAAATGTTAGCCATTTGAGAACATAGGAAGTTGCATATTATGATTGTCTTCATGTGCTGCAATTAAACACTTTTGTTTCTATAAAAGGAAATAGCAATTTTTAAAACCAAACATTCTAACACAATACAACTCAAAGGCATTCTAATTTGTTCTTAATGAAACCATTATGTTTCTGTAGGAGCAGAAAATTTTGTACGTAAAATAAGACACTATAATTCACAATCTATTTGCCTTTCTGCTTTGACTGATTCAATGTATGGAGAACATGATAGATTATAAAGCATTCTGTATCCTTTTGTCTTCTCAGATAATACATGAGGGGGCCTTGTAAAGCTTGTGGAAAAATTCCATTGTCTTTTCATTCTATATTCTCACAAGCACTTGGAAGCTCAAATACTGTATTTCTTGGAGTCCTTCCAGGTAGTGTTCATTTCATCTACTGCGCACAGGTGGTATCTCATACTGCTAACCATTGTAGTTTTTTTATATATTGGACAATTTTGAGACCAAGACAGAGTATAGGCAAGAATAATTTGTTGATCTGAAACTATATGAACAAAATGAATTGATTTTATCTGTTTTTGAAATTTTCCTAGTTTGAATATTTTCCTATTACTAAGCTAGTGTCATTTTGCCTGAGATAAATTGAAACTGGAAAAGGCTCAGCTTGCTAAGAGTTGTGAACTTTATCTTTTCTCAGCTGCCTTCATTTTCATATTTTCAAAAAGTTTACTAGGATGGGGCTTGTGGCGGTCATGTGCTTATATTAATTTCATGATTGAGATGTAGGGGTGGAGTCTAGTCTGTTAATCTGGAGGGAGCCGTTGAGTAGCCAATGAGGCCTCTCTGTGTGGGCATGGCTTTCTCCTGAGACTTCTGGGAAATCTCGCGATATTTCCTTCAGGGAGATGAGAAGCTGTCTCCCCAGTTGTTGGGAGATAGTCTCAGAGATGATGGATCATGGACAAGACAAGAAGGCAGCATCCAAGGAGCTGAAGGAACCCGAGGAGAAGCCACATGGCTTTCTTCTGATGGAACTAGACCTCTGAAGCTGGAGAAACTACGTGGAGACCTCTGCCAGCGATGAGTTGCTTCTACCACCACTGGATGTTGTTGATAGACCCTGAGCCCTGGAAACGAGGAGCCATGGGAAGACCCCTGCTGGTGCCGGGACTCTGCACCCACTGGCCTGTGACTTTGTGAGTCAGAAGGAGACTTTATAGACTAGTATTAGGCATATGGACTAATATAGGACTTATGACTTTGAACTGGACTGGGCTGGGATGCTTTCTTAATGTCCTATTCCTCTTATATATATATAAACTATACCCTTATATCCATATGCATCTCTATGAATTGTTTCTCTAGTCTACCCAGACTAACACAGGGCTCATCAATGTGTTTTCCATTCACTGAATGAAAAGTCCCAGTCATAGTACCAGGAGGATTAAAGAGGAATAAAAATCAAGTTTTTGCTCTTTCTTTCTAATTGTAGTTTGTTTGATATTCTCAATGTGTGGCTTTTGGCAAGCCCTTTAAAATCTACCTGGTGGAAAACAAAGGTAGTGATATTTATCCTACCCTTGCAATTCAAGGAATTGAACAATTGATTGAATGAGACTTTAGAATACTCCTATTTGGTAACTTTAGATATAGATCAAGACTTAGAAAGGTTGAGGGTTTGGTTTAGAGAAGGTTAGCTCTGATCCTAACCCAGGAATATTACCATTCTAATGTGGTGAATTCAGAGAACTTAGACAAAAATTCAAGATTCCAAAATAGTTAAAGGGACTTGCTTAAAATCTTGCAGCCTGGAAGAATGAGAGTTGGAGCAGGTCCTAGGCACCCTGATGGAAAGTCTGTATTACACTGGATTGTCTAGATAAATAAAACCAGTTAAACTCATCTATGTATAAAATAAAGCTTTATATCCTGAAGTAATTTCATATTAAGAAAGCTTCCCAGAGCAACTAAAGTCTATAAGTCAGAGATTAGCTGGGACCCTCTTCAGACTCACATAGTTGCAGATGAAAGATACAGGGAGATCAAACAGGAAGCAGGGTGATCATAGGCCAGGGGGAGCTGGGTTCATGGTTCTGAAGTTCGCAAAAACTGGGCAGAATGCCAACAGCCCTTGGAGTGAGGCTCCCACTGGAGGCAGACCCAGAGTCCTTGTATGGATGAAGTCAAAAGACAAAAGCGAGAGAAATCCACAGTCTTTTTCATATAAAAAAGATTATACCCCTAAGGAGGCATCATCATACCATGACTTGATTGAGAGATTGGACTTCACGTTACATGTTTATACAGGGTTAAGTTGACATAAACTCTAACTACCACAATACTAACCAGACGGTCAGAGGAATGAACCTAATATCTGCTTTATGTAAGAGACTACATGCCAATCTGCTCCCATCGAGATTTCTGCCTAGGAAACTTTACCCGGCACTTCTACTCTGTCACAGAAGGTCATTATGAGATTTTATCAAGTAGTAACACCAGAACAAGAACAAATAAGTTGTCTCAGGTGAATGATGGGGCAGATTGTTCTTTAGCTATTTTTTTCTCTATGAGATTTTTGCAATGCTGCTGTTTACCTAAAGCACTATGTCCTCATATCCCTTCCAAGAGCATATGATGTACTATGCAACTCAACACTAACCATATCAAAAGCATCAAGAATACTCCTTATCAAATATGCTTAATAAATTAATGTATGGAATGTAAAATGATTATAAATAATATTCTTCAGGGTGTACAAGGATATCAAGGTAATTTTTATATTAACTAATAGGAAATAAAATCTGTGGAGACTGTTACTTGACTTTGCAAAATTGAACCTGCAAGTTAGAGCAATGGAGGTTTTGGGAAAATATCTTTATTTTTCTTTTCCCATACCTTCTATAATAAATAGGTCTATACTCTGCTGCACCATCCAGTTTTCCAACACTTATTTTTTTAAATATATTAAAAATTCTAATATCTTCTGTATATTTAAAAAATGACTAAAATCAAACACCAAATGACAGAACTTAGAGCTCTGCTGAATGAGATGAAGATGAAAAAGAAGTTTAGGAGGATGGGACATAAAAGAAAACACACAATGAAGATGGCAACATGTGTACAAATGTGCTTGATACAAATGATGTACTGAATGTTATAAGAGCTGTAAGATCCCCCAATAAAATCATTGGAAAAATAAAAAGAAGACACACATTTGAAAGAGCAGATGATGAGTTTGATTTTTTATTTTATGGTGTTTATTATTTATAAAGCACATATTGTTCTTCGATATGGTGTGCTTCTTAAATGTTTAGTGGAGGGAGGGGAGTAGTGGTTTAGTTATACAATTCTCACTTTCTATATAGGAGGCCTAAATGATCTTACTAGCCAATGCATCTCATTCACAGCTAAGAGTTATCTGTCAATGGAGGCTAGCTTATTGTTGTAGTGATAAATAGATTTCAGCAAAACTTTAGATTAAGAAGAACAAGGAAGAAAGGTCTGGTGATCTACTTCTGAAAGACAATCAATGAAACCCCATGAATAACAATGATCTGATCATCAAATGTAGTTTGGATGATACCAGACTTGGCTATTTTTTGTTCCATTGCCTATGGGTTCTTCATTAGCTGAAGTCAACAAAATGGGAATTAAAATAGCAACGAACCTTGATTCTAAGATGGATAAAATGAAATGAGGAAATAGAGGGTATGTGTCTTACTTTATTATGTTCTATAGCATAATTAACTTGAAATCAGGGAAACATTCTGCCTTGTCAGCCTTCTGCCCCATAAATCTAATTCACAAATCGATATTTTTAGTACCTTGCATTGTCATCTTCCTTTATAGAGCTCCCAAAATTTAACTACAGGTAATGCCGAGAAGAATTTTTTTCTCTATCAAAAGTCATATTGCTTTGGATAAATCTACTGCAAAAGACCATCATCTCAGAGGACTCCAAGGTCCATGGGTGCAGTGCAGTCCACAAGGACAGTGCTCTGCATGGTATGTTGGTGAGTAGTGAAAGGGATCATAAAAGCTTGTGAGTGACCATCTAGGGAACCATCATTGGTTTCTCCCCATCCAGAGCAAAGAAAAGTCAAGGAAATCAAAGATTCATATAAATAAGTAGCTTAAAAAACCCATGGACCACTTGTACATCAGTCTTCTGATCTCTGAAACTACAAGAACCAGCTGGTGCCTGATTACCACTACCAACCATTCTGAAAGGGGTCATAACATTTCCTTGATAGTGTGGGTGAAAATGTGGAAAGTTAAAATCATTAAAAAACCGGCTTTCCTGGTCAGATAGAGATTGGTGGAACCTCTGAGAATATGGCTGTTAGTTACTCTCCTTAGGTCTGGAAGTGAATTCATGCCTGGCTCAATAGACGTGGTTTTTGGAAGGTATACATTAGGATGACATACTTAGAATAATCCACCATTTGAGATCACAGGGCTCCAATTATCCAAGGACAAAGTTCAGAAAGGTGAGGGAAGAAGGAAGAATGGAAAACAGCAATGGATGAAATGGGATAAGTGATTGCATTCCATGCCATGAAACAAGTTGTGTATCATAGAATTGATTTGCATAGGAAATTGATTTGATGTGTCACTATTCAAAATTTTCACACATGCACACAAACTAGAAAGAAGGAAAGAAAAGAGAAACGTTACTTAAAAATCATTTTATTAGGGGCTTGTGCATCACTTCTCACAATACATAATTACATAAATTGTGCCAAGCGCCTTCACATGCCTGCTGCCATTATCATTTTCCAAATATCTGCTTTTCCACTTGAGCCCTTGATATCAGCTTCTCATCTTCTCTCCTCCATCCTTGCTCCCCCTCCCCCACCAATCCTCAGTGCTTTATAAATTATTATTGTTTTGTCATATCTTACACTGTCTAACACCTCCCCATATCCCTTCCTCCATTATCTGTCCTCCAGGTAGGAGGTTATGTGTAGATCCTTGTCGTTGGCTCCCTCTCTCTACCCCACCTTCTCTCCATCCATCCGGTAACTCTGCTCTCACCACTGATCTTGAGGAGTTTATCTGTCCTGAGTTCCTTCTATTTCCAGCTCTCATCTCTACCAGGGTACCTTTTCCAGTCTAGCTGGATTTGTAAGGTAGAATTGGGACCATGATAGTTGGGGGAGGAAGCCTTCAGGAACTAGAGGAAAGTCGTATGCTTCATTGCTACCTCACTGTACCTTGACTGGCCCGTCTCCTCCCTGAGACTCCCCTGTAAGGGAGTATCCAATTGCATACAAGTGGATGTTAGGTCCCTGCCCTGCTTTCCCCCTCATTCTTAGTGATGCGATTCTTGCTATTTGATGTTTGATATCTGCTGGCTTCGACCCTTCGTGATCACAGAGATTGGTGTGCTTCTTCCATGTGGACTTTGATGCTTCTGTGCTAGATGGGCACTTGTTCACCTTCAAGCCTTTAAGATCCCAGATACTTTATTGTTTGCTGGATGGACATAATCAGTTTCCTCTGCTCTGTCTGCCTCTGCACACTTTTGTCCTCAGCAATCATGTCCGGAGGGTGGACACACAATGATATGATTTTTGTTCTTGGAAACCTGATACCTGATTCTTTGCACACCTCATGGTCGCACAGGCTGGTGTCCTTTTTCTATGGTGGGCTTTGTTGCATCTGGGCTATATGACTATTTGGTCATCCTCAAGCCTTTAAGACCTCAGACACGTTATCTTTTGATAGCCGGGTACCATCAGCTATCTTCACCATCTTGCTCATGTCCCTACCTGTCCTCAGTGATCATCTTAGAAAGGTGCACACACAGTGATACGGTTTTTTCCTCTTTGATGCCTGACACCTGATCCTTTTGACAACTGGAGACCCCACTGGCTGGTGTGCTTCTTCTGTGTGGGCTTGGATAGGTTTCAGCTAGATGGCTGCTTGTTTATCTTCAGGCTTTGAGACCCCAGACTCTATATCTTTTGATAGCTGAGTGCCATCAGTTTTGTTCACCACATTTGCTTATGTACCTATTTTACTTCAGTGATTGATTATAGAGCAAAGTGCTCTTGCTTTGAGAGAGTACCTGGATGGGGGCCCAAAACCCATAACTATATGTACCTGGATTTATTCCCACCTTATCATAGATAATTATATTTATATGTATACATGCCAATGTTTAGGCCTCTACAAGTGCTCTTTGCTTCTAGTTCCTTCCTCTATTTCCTTCTGCCTTCCTCATGTCCCATAGTCATGCTCAGCCTTCATTTGAGTTTCAATATTTCCTCTCTGTTACATTACACTTACTTTGACCCTACCAGGCCTCCCACTCCCTCCTGCCCACAAATGCTGGACCACTTGTGGTTCCCCTATCCCTGAGCCTGTCCATGTCACCCTTCTTCTCCTCCCTCCCCCCACGTCCCCCAGGAACCATCGGTCCAGTCGTTCTCTCCTCCCAATTGTCCATCAAGGAGTGCTCCTTTCTTGATTTGGTCCATTTGGGGGGCTCATACAGTTTTGCTTCCCCACCATGTGACCTCTGAAATGTCCTCTGTCACTGTCTGCTTTCTTAAGAAGACAGTGCAACAAATCCTGTTGTTGTTTGCCCAATCCCCCCTGTGGCTTAGGTCCCCGCAGAGGCATAGTCCTCTGAGCATCGTGGGCAGGGATCAGGTCAGTGTGGGGACCGGAGAGCTCTCTTTCTCTTCCTCCATGTTCACCTGTCTCCATGTGGGTTTGGCATGCTGGTCACACTCCACAACCTGTTCTCTGGCACACCCACTACCAGGGAGGGAGTCATTCTGGCTCTGGTTGTGGCAGGCCTTGTGACTCTCTCTTTCCATACCCCTTCCATCTGTCCTCGCTGTCCTCATGGTTGGGTGCTTCATGGTAGGGTCTGCACACCCACTTCAGCTTCTGTGGATTCAAAACCTGTACTCTCCCCCTGGGTGCGTTAGTGCCCTGCTTTTTCCATCATCCTTTCACTTTCCAACCCCCTTTTTTCCCCTCCGCCCTCTGTCCTTCTCCCTTACTGTGCTGTACACAACATGTACCTCTCTAGGTTTGGCGCCACCTCCTCCCCTTTCCCTAGATCTCTATCCAACTGTTATGTTATAGGGGGCTTCTCATCTATATTTGCTGTCCTGATTGCACTTACACTTCGGTGGATTCATGCTGTATTTCTCCTTTTGTGATTGACTGACTTCACTTAGCATAATTTCCTCCAGCTTTTCCCATGAGAAGGCGTATTTCATCTGCTCATCAGTGCATTTGAGTGAAGCATAGTACTCCATTGTGTGTATGTGCCAGATTTCGCTGGAAATTTAGATTGTCTCCAACTCTTTGCGATAGTGAATTGTCCTGCAATAAACAATGGCATGCACACTACTGGCCACGGTTTATTTCTTAACTCTTCTTAACCCAGTAGAGGGATATCTGAGTCATAAGGTAGTTCAATTTCCATTTTTCGTTAGGTATCTATCACCAGACTGCTTTCCATAGTGAGATCTGCCAGACCACTAGCAATGTAGAAGTTCTCCTATGTCACTACATCCCCTCCAACATTTGCTGCTCTCTGATTTTCTGATTTGGGCTAACCTCAAATGTGTTAGATGGTATCTCATGGTTGTTTTGATCAGCATTTCTCTGATGGCTAATGATGGGGAGCATTTTCTCATATGTTTATTGGCCATATGAGTCTCCTTCATAGTGAAACTTCTTCTTAGTTCTTTTCCCTTATTCTTCAAAGGTTTAACTAATTTCCTCTTTTTGCAGACAAGGAGGGTATTGTAGATTTTCATAATAAGCCCTTTGTCTGTTGAGTCATTGCTAAAGATCCTCTCCCAGTCTGTGAGTTCCCTAGTTACCGACCCTCTTGGTAAGGTCTTTTGATACACACAAATGTTTTATCTTTAATAAGTCCCATTTGTCAATATCATCCCCTGTGTGTGTACCCTGCCCTATTGCAGTCAGCCTTTGTATTCTCTGGGTTAAGATTCTTAGATTTTTCCAGATTTTTTCAACAATGGTCTTGATGGTTTGGGCTTTTACTTATAGGTCTGTGATACACCTTGAGTTTGTTCTTGTGCTTGGGGTGAAGTAGAGATCCTGTTTAATTTTTCTACATTTGAATTTCCATTGTTTCCAGCACCATTTGTTAAATAGAGCATCACCCTCCCACTTGATGATTTGGGGGCCCTTGCTGAAAATCAATTGTCTATATGCTAATGGTTTTATTTGGGGGCTTTCTATTCTTTTCCATTGGTGTATGTATCTGTCATTATGTCAGTACCATGCTATTTGGATCACTGTGGCTTTGTAGTAGGTGTGAAAGTCAGGTAAAGCAAGTCCTCCAGCTGTGTCCTTCTCCTTGAGGAAATCTGCTAATTCTCAGGTTTTTCCTCGCCATATGAAGTTGGTGATCAGTTTTTCCAGTTTTCTGAAGAAGGTTGTTGGTATTTGAATTGGGATAGCATTGAACGTTATAGAGTGCTCTGGATAGGATAGACATCTTTACTCCCAATTCATGAGCATGGGATATTCCTCCATTGTGGAGATTGCTTTTCGTTTTCTGTAGGGTTTTGGAGTTTTCCTTGTATAGGTCTTTTGTTTTTTGGTTAGATATATCCCTAGATATTTAAATTTACTTTTGGCCATTGTCAATGGTCTTGTCTGATGTATACAGCAAACCAATAGATTTCTGATTGTTAATCTTGTATCCTGCCACTCTTTCATATTCCTCTATCGCTGTTAGTATTCCGGTTGTGGAGTATTTGGGATTTTCGATGTACATGATCATGTCATCCATGATAGCATGATAATTTCACCTCCTTCTCTCCCAGTTGGATACCTTTGATGTCTTTCCATTATCATGTTATTAGCAAGGACCTCCAGTACTATATTGAACAGCTGTGAGGATAAGAGGCATCCTTGTCTAATCCCCTTTTTCAGTGGGATTGATTAAATCTTTTCTCCATTGACAATGATGTTAGCTGTTGGTCTTTCATAGATAGCTTGTATTAGCTTGAAAAACTGCCCTTCGGTTCCTATCCTTCTAGACATCTTAATTAGAAAAGGGTACTGGACGTTGTCAAATGCTTTTTCTGCATCTATAGATATTATCATGTGGTTCTTACACTTTAGCTTATCAATGTGGTGAGTAATATTGATGGATTTATGAATGTTCAACCATCTCTGCATCCCTGAGATGAATCTTACCTGATCCTGATGGATTATGTGTTTTATATACATTTGTATTCTATTGGCCAATACCTTGTTGAAGATTTTTGCATCTATGTTCATCAGAGATATCAGTCTATAGTTCTCTATCCCTGTGGAATCCTTTTCCTGTTTGGGTATCAAAGTTATACTCATTTCATTTAATGAGTTTGGGAATTTTCCATCCTTTTCTATGCTCTGAAAAACTTTGTGGCGGATTGGTGTCAGCTCTTTCCTGAAAGCTTTGTAAAATTCCCCTGTGAAGCCATCCAGTATGGGAGTTTTTTTCTTGGGCACTTCTTGATAACCATATGTATTTTGTCTCTTGTTATGGGTTTGTTTAGGTACTTAACCTCTATCTGGGATAGTCTGGGAGGGATTGTTTTTCCAGGAATATGTCCATGTCTTCCCCATTGTTGAACTCATTAGAATGGAGCCTTTCATAGTATGTTGTGATTATCCTTTTAATCTCATAGGGTCTGTTATAATTACTCTTGTTTCATTCCTCATCCTGTCTATTGTTGCACTTTCTTTCCTTTCTTTAATTTTGCCAATGGTGTGTTGATTCTTTCAATCCTTTCAAAGAACCAGATTTTTGCCACATTGATCTTCTGCATTGTTCTTTTACCTTCCCAATGGTTTAACTCTGCTCTGATTTTTATTATTTCTTTTCTTTTGTGGTTGAAAGGATTATTCTGTTGACTCTGTTCTAAGTGTTGGAGTTTTAATGAAGCGTATCCATCATAAGTCTCTCTTCCTAAAAAATACTTTTTAAAGGTGTCACTTTGACTACTAAGGACCCAGGCCAGGGTGTTTTTAATCCCCTCATTTGAATACAAAGACTGGGCAATAAACAAAGGAGACCAAAGAATAGCTAATGCCTTTGAACTGTAGTGTTAGAAAAGAAGGTTGAATATACCACAAACTGCTAGAAAAGCTACATATTAGTGTTGGAAGAAGTATAGCCAGAATACACATTAGAAACAAGAATGGCCTAAACTTTAGGCATGCTATTGAGGAATCAAACCCCATAAGGGAATATCATGCTTAAACAGAGTGCTAGCAAACATAGAGGAGGCCCTCCAATGGCATGAACTCACGCTGATAGCAACCATTATTCAGAGCCCAGCAGTGAATGTGAGGATGATGCCAGACTGGGGAATGTTTTGTTCCTTGTATATATAGTCACTATGAGTCCCAACTGACATTTACCAACGACAACAGCAGCAACAATTTTTTAAATTATTTTAAGGAAAGTTTTATATCCAAAAGCACATAGATTATCTGTTTCTAAGAAACAACCTGAAAGTATGCCTTGGACCTTCTTTACTTTCCTCTTTGGCCCAGAGACTCCTGAATTTATTCATAGCTCCCTAGGATACACGCAGGTTGACAATCAGCAAGCTCCTCATCTGTAAAGTAGGGATAGTAATGTCTAATGTTTGAGACTGTGAAGGTGAAATGAAACCATTCTTTTGCACCTACTATGTTTTCTGGTACACAGTACATTTCTGATTCCTAAGGACGATCATACTGGATCCTGTGAGGGCTCCCCAAATACATTTCCAGCTGAATCTTCAATAGTGCACGGGACATATTTTCCTTTGATTTTGCCTCTTACAAGTTTTCTTTGATCTTGATTGCAACCTGTCCTCATGAAGCCACCTTCTTTGAAGTTGTGTTCTATTTTCCATTTGCATATGTCTCTCTAATCCATCTTTTTCTTCCTTCCCCCAACCTCTACTTTTAAGAGAGAGTGCTATTTCTAAAAAAGGAAAAAGAATACTAACATATTTACAAATGGGAGTTGAAACATCCCATTGAATCTCTCCATGAAGTTTTATCTGTGTTTATGTACTGCCAAGTGATGGTATAACAGAGTATTTGCCTGCCAAATATATAGTTCTGTAGAAAGGAGATTCTCAGCTTAAAAATATGACATATAAAACTTTTATACATGGATGACATTTGCAAACTTGATATATTTTCTTGGAGTCATAAGTATGATATTCTATGTTGTGAACAGATCTCAACACGTCTGGCTGAATCTCCCCTCCTTTCTCTTCCATTCCAAAAATGTGAGTTTGAGCGAGGTGGTTATTAGCATAATCTTTAATCTTTTCCCATATCTAAAAGGAGTGAATCATACTCAATTCTTAGTTCTAATTACTTATAGCAGTCTATTTGCCTCTAACCCATATAACTGCTGGTACCTAGGATCTCCACACTGTGAAAGGAGTTGTTTGTCAAGGTGTCATTTCATGGCACCACATGTCAGTGAACAGATCTCCCCAAGTCCCACTCCATCTTCAGAATTCTTGGTTTACTCAAGCCCATTCTTATCGCTACTGGGTATTTTGTGTACCTTCCTACCGAAGGAGCTCATGTTCTTGTACTGAGTTTTCATTGGCTAATTGTAGGAAATAAATTGCCAGGCCTTTCTTCCTTTCTCCTAGTATGTCTGTCTTTGTGTGAAAGTCTCATTGAAATTTGTCTATCATGGGTGCTCTGGTAGAGTTAAAATACCAGGGACATAGTTTTCAACATCTTAGTAACCCAAGTTTCTATACTACAGCAAATTGAGAGATGGGGAGTGACTCAACATTGCAGGTTGTTGCAAAATGCTACTTGGGTGTGTCCAGCTAGTAAAATTATTGGGTTATGTGGTTTCACTGCTTTGATGTTCTTCATATTCCTCACATTGCGCCACATGGCCCCAGATTGATACACTAATAATGAGTGACCTGGTGACTTCTGGGAGAACTAGTAAGTGTCACCTTTATTTGACCTTAGCCTACGTGGGCTAAGCATTTGAAGTCTTCACCATTTTGTGTTCAGTCATCCTTTCATGAACTCTGTGACAGGACATGTCTCTTAGGCAAACATGTGCATAAGAACCTTGATGGTGGGACTTCTTTGGACTACTCCCCAGGGGAAGTCTCAGTCTTTCTGGTCCTTATAAAGTGCTTGCTTTTCCATTTACTTTGAAGTGATGTCCCTGGATTCTCTTGACCAGCCCCACTCTGATCTTTCTTGGGGAGGGAGGTATTTCAAACCTAGAAGGTGATCAGATGTCCCAATTTTAAACATTTGTCCCACATCCTGCGGCATTTTAAAATTAAAAAAATATATATATTTCAATATCATTTTTGTGTTCTATGAAAATTTTTATTGCTCCATATAGACCAAATTTGTAATCAAGAACCCCCCCACACACACCCCCGGTCAATGGTGTCCTGTTTAAAATCTGGTCACTTTAAGACTGATAAGAGACTTTAGAAGACAATTTTTGAATCCTTTCAAATGTTGTAATATTAATTTATAATTTCATGTCAGGGTGATAACCAGATTTTTAAAAAGATACTATCCAATAATCTCATGACAGTCTCATTTTATACTGATGGGCTAATTTGTCCCTTCAAAGAGAGTTATTTCTTGAGTAATTTTTCTGGGTACTAAGTGACAGACTCAGACTACTTTGGGAATATGTAACCTTGTCTCAAGACATGCATTTACCTTGTACATAATGTATGTGGCAGGTATTACCGGTGACTCATACTTCTTCCAGCAATTCCCTGCACTCTACCTGTCATTAGCAGATAGCAGCATATGACAAGGATGGCTTAGAAGGTTGGCTGCCACTTGATTATTATGTAAGACTACCATATAAAAATATGTCTCCTCCTTACTAGGCATCTTTTTACTGAAATGAGATTTTTCAGCAGACAGCTCAGGAAATTCATTAAATGCAAGGAAATATGTGATTGCCAAGTGCAATACTTGACAGTTTTATATAAGACTTCCTGATCAAAGCTGCCTCCCTTAAACACATACAGATTTAAGTAAATCAATTGTGACTTCTTAAAAAGCAGCTTTAGCAAATGACATATTATCTTATATAAAAGAAAGATAAATTGATTCTTCAACGTTACTTTAAAATATTTCCAAAATGTTTTTCAAAATGTACAAAACAGCAACTGGGCCCACGGTGAGCGCTGATACACTAAAGAGATGTTCAGAATTTCCTCCTTCTACCTGTGCCTGTCTTCTCCCAAAGTGCTAAGCATTGAGCTCCTGATGTGAAAGCCCTCTCATTTTTTGTGCCTGGCTTCTCATCCTATATTTTTCACAGATCCCCTGTGTTTCCCCTTTGCCTCAATTCTTCAATTTTTGGGAGATGGGATTACTATTGTAGTAACATTGCTTTCGGAATGCCTGAAACTCTATGAAGACAAGAATGATATGACCAATAGCCAGGACCCTAAGGGGCTCCAGAAGAATGTGAATGGTAGATCTTATTATCTCCATTTCAAATATAGAGAAATTGATGTTCCGAGAGGTTAAGTTCCTTGCTCCACAATATCTAAAATGATCGCAAAATTGGAAAACTGGTCTGTTCAGAAGGCCGGCTGTTCCTATAGTGGGAGTGGATCATTTGAGAAGCTATTCTTATAAGAAAGCTAGACAAAACCTCGGGTGTATGAAATCTTTATCGAGAAATACTAGAATGTCCTCCAGAGGTTGGTAGCAAGCATGTAATATAATCATACTAATTAACTGATTCCACTTATTTTGAACTATATACAATTTACTTACTTTGCTTGCTATTTGCTACATATTTTTTAGCTACCTGGTGGCTTTGAAAATACAAAGAAAAACCTGGAGCTAAAGAGCCCAAAGCAAAATGTACTTATATATTCTTGATAATGACATTTTCCAGATAGAGTTTTCCAGCTGTCAGAGTGTGATAAAAGGCTTAGGTTTATACCTTGACCTAAGCCTTACCTGGGTCTTGTCCAACAAAATGTGTGTTTCACTAAATTAACAATAAATCTCAAAGTTGGGAAGAAAAAACAGCAAGCTAATCCTCAAAGAGAGTATTCTGTCCCCATAAAGGTTTATGAAGATGTTTGCTGACCACAGAAATTAGCTTAGCATATTTTTTTCCATCTTGCTATATTCAACTTCCCAGGTGGCAGCTACTGATTTCACTTTGTCTGGGGATTGCATCCTTTAAAGTTGCTAAGCATCTTAATGGCTACAAGAACCCTGAAATATGTTGATTCATAGCTTCATTCATCTAGAACACTCATGGGATTTTGAATGGCAGGAAATGTCAAAATAATATTTCCTATATTCAGTAATGAGATCTCATGTATAAGAAACATCCTGGAAAATAACATTTTATGATACATTTCAGTTCATAAGTTTCTTTCACTTAATTCCTGTAAGGGAGTTGAATTACAGTGCATGCTGCTTCCCCCGACACACACACAAACATACACATGCACACAATAAAATGTGTTAGTTCCATTACATGAGAAATAAAAGAGAATCTCTTTAAACCTCTATCGTCTACTTTATTCATATCTAAAATTGTCACAATAAGGTGTCCCATAATGTGCTATTTTTAACTTCTTGTTTCCACTCCATGAAATCTGTTCCTCTATTATAGAAATGCTCTCTTAATGACTAATGATATTCTTATTTTCAAATCTAATGAGCTTCTCTCTTAATCTTTATCATCCAAACAAAACTCTCTGTTGCTTTGGATTCTATTTGACTGGTTCCATCTTTCTTGCACATAGTCTTTCTTTTAAACACATTCCTAACCATGACTTCCATAGCAAGGTGGTTTTCTTCCCATGTCTATGCCCATTTCTTCTCTAATGCCTTTGCTGCTCCTTCCTTTATTGTGGAAAATGTGTATATTCCATAAGATCATCTCTGGGGTCTGTTTTCCTTTCTGACCTTCCCTCTTTAACTGTCAGTAACAATCACCTCATGTGGGGTCAATTTGAGTATTATGAGTGTTGGAGTGGAGTCTAGCTTGAGATAGCCGTGGGACCTCTGTGTGTGCATGACTTTCTTCTGAGAATTCTGGGAAATCTGCCTATATTTCCCCCTTTGAGTTGAGAGCCTCACTCCTGAGTCCCTTAGAGATGCTCTACTGACAAGACCCAAAGTCGACTCCCTGTGAGACATTCCTGAGGAGAAGCCACATGTACCTACGCTGATAGAACCGGAACTCTGAAGCTGGAAAAGTCACGTAGAAACCCCAGCCAGTGCTGGGACGTTTGAGAAGCCACAGAGAAGTCCCTGCCAGTGCTGAGATTCTTACAACGCCACTAGATCCAAAGATTTTCTACACAGAGGCCTGTGATTGTCCTGCATTGAATGTCATTGCATGTGCCTCATGAATTTCAAGAATTTATAGACTGATGTCAGGTATATGGGCCAATAGCAGACTTGTGGACTTGGACTGGACTGGGTTGGGATGCTTTCTCAATGTTCCATTCCTCTTGTATATATACCTCTCCCTTATATACATATGCATGTATATAACATGGGGCTTCTGAGGCTCCTGCTAGAGCAGTAATTTATTTTTATTCCACTTCTCACACTCTCTGTAACAGTTTTTCATGTCTCTACTCTGCCCTTCCCTCTAAACTGATGAGTATACACCTCTTTTGCAGGGAGAAAGCATCTATGGGGTTATGATGACCCTAAATCTACTTTATGGCCACAGGTTTGCTTTTATCTAGACCAGTGGTTCTCAACCTTCCTAATGCAATGACCCATGATGTGACCCTCAACCATAAAATGATTTTCGTTGCTTCTTCATAATTGTAATTTTGCTACTGTTATGAATTATAATGTAAATATCTGATATGCAGGATGTATTTTAATTGCTACAAATTGAACATAACTCACTCATAGTGATTAATCAAAAAACAATATGTAATTTTATATTGTGAAATATTTGTTTCTAATTACAAATAAATGAAATTTTATCTTGAAGCATGGTGTAGCATAGGTAATATAACAAGAGTAAACTACATTGTTTCATTTTGCAACAGTAAGATAGCTTTTTTCTCACCAGATCTGGAATTCTTGGGGCAGTTTTTGTAAGAGAACAATGCCACAACAAGTCCACTTCTGCATTTAGACTTGATAACCAAAAATTGGAAAACTCTGAATCACAAAGATGCCATATTTGTCAAACCATAAGATGCACTCCCCCTTTCCTCAAAGTGGGGGGCAAATGAGGGTGTTTCTTATGGTCTGAAGGTGTGATACCCCAGAACATCTGTTTATGAACCCAGGTGCCCACTTACTGTCAGCTGCTGTTTGCCGGCTGTAAATTGCTGTGTGTTATGGGGAAAGTCCCGCCTCCTGGAGTCTAATGTCAGTCAGGTCCCATGAACAGCACAGCACACTTCTTAACCTCATTTGTTAGAGAAAGTGGTGATGGCTCTTATCACTGCTGTTGAGTTTGTGCTGCTAAATATTGTAACATTTTGCTTTATTTTAATAAATATTTTAGTATACTGGTACGATTTGGTTAAGCGTATTTTTTTTCTTGTTTTCCTGCTCTAAAAAATGGGTGTGTCTTATGGTTCACGAAATGGTGTTTGTTGTTGGAAATGGAAGAAAAAGAAGCAACCAATCTCAGACGGAACAGTCTGACTGGGAACACTTGATCCAGAATTTTGTAAGTGGCATTGTAGAGAAATCAGTTCTCACTGCATCTCTGTTAATAAGTACAGTGAACTTCTCTTGTGCTGTCTCGGAAACATCTTCAACTTTGACTGTGAAGAGATATCTGGAAAATGCAAATGGGGTGTCAGGTAGATTAGGAAAGTATGACGAGATTTCATCTGTAAACAGGTGCAAGTGTTCTTTCACAGAAATTATCATCATAATCCTTTTGTCTGGTTCAATGTCATGTTCCTCAAAGAAAGCAGATAAATTAGGCAGCATGTAAATTTTATTTTCATCTTTTTTTTGCTAAAGTTGAAGTTTCATTTAGAATGATCACATCTTTTCAGACAAATCGAGCCATGTTGCATTTGGTTCTTACAGCGATTAATTGAATTCATTCAAGATGGAAACCAAGTAAGCTATTTTCTGTATTTTATTTTATCGCTGAAAAATGCTTTGAACTTCAGTCTTACTTTCTGATTAAAAAATGTTTTAAGTCCATCATGAAGCTCAAAATCATGCTTTAAAACTTTTCCTGTCAACAACCATCTTACTTCAGTGTGAAATAGCAGAGCATTATTCAGTGCATCCAACACATGGCACAGTTGGGAAAACAGTCAACTGTTTAAAGTGCTCACCTTTACAAAATTGACAGAACTGATCATCCTTTTCATTACTTCTTGTAATTCTTGTAGCAGCACCTTCATTGCGAACATTTGCTGATGAATCATGCAGTGAATTCCAATGACTGTTGGTGACTCGTTCAGTAGTACTAAACATTTAAATCCAGATCAACATCTTAGCATCCTAGCATATCTGGAGCACCATCTACAAATGCCACAAACCTTTTCCCAAGAGATTTTATGCTCTTTCAGAAATGAACCAACAGTGTCAAATGCATTTTGTGCAGTAGTTACTGTTTCAAGAGGTTTGCAAAATAGAAACTCATCTTTAAAGTCACCATCATTAATATACCTAACGTACACCAGTAACTGTGAACAGTTTGCCATGTCTGTAGCTTCATCAGGCTGGATGCTAAATATTGGAAGTGGAGCACATTTAAGTTCTTGGATTATCTGATCAAGAATATCAGCAGACATGTCATCTGTTCTTCTTTGGACAGGGTTATTAGATAATGAAATTGCATTCCATTTCATTAAAAATTTCTATTCATTAAAAGCTTTATAAACAATTGTTACTTAATGAATACGTTTAAAGCTTTTTTCTCTTCAACAAATAACATATATCAGACATATAGAAAATTACTTTTTATTTAAGATGAATAATTAATTATCCAGTTAACCAGAAGTAGTTGTCCTTTGTTTTAGTATAAACTAGAAACTGAGAAGCTTTTTCTGTAGACAGCCAAATAGTAAGTATTTGAGATTTTGCTAGCTGTGAGGTTTCTGTCACAACCAATCAACCCTGATGTTGTGCAGGGTGTGGGGTGGGTGAACAAACAAACCACGGACAGCATGAACTTATACAAGGCAAGACATAAGTAATATTCAAGGCTGGGTTCCAATAAAACTTCATTTTCAAAAGTACAGAGCATGTTGGATTTGATTTGTCGGTTGCAGTTTGCATGAACTGGCATGTGCCAGTGGATTTCTGGTGGTACATTGGGTTAAACAATTTGCTCTGAATCACAGGACATTTGTCCAAACCCAGCAAGCTGTCTATATGACAGAGATGAGGCTGCCTTCTTTTAGGTTTGGAAACCCCAGGGGAGTAGTTCCACTTGGTCCTATATGATTGCTGTGAGTTAGAATCAACTTGACAGGAGTGGGTTCACTTTGAGATTTGGTTGGCAGAAGGTATCTTTAAAACTCTTTGAGAGCTTAACATTTTTTAAATTCTTTTTATTAAAGTCAGCAGCATTATATTGTATTGTAAGAGATAACATACGACTTAGAAAAATGTTAAAGAGATTCGATGTCCTTTCATTCATTGGAATGTGGGAGCCTCTTGGGGACTGTGCAATTTTGTGGGGTATAGATTCTTAATTGCCCCAAGTGGCAACATTGGGCTTTTGAGGGAGGAGAAAGAATCTAAATAATTACTATGATTATGACCCTCCATAATTCAAATCTAACCAATAATTTTATTCCTTATTATTTAATTTGGGGTAGGGAGAATTAGCTAAAGATGTCTAACATTTTTTCTGAAGTGGGTAAAATGACAAATAGAACCAAAAAGCCCCTCTATAAGAATTTGTCTTTGACTAGGTTGTTTTTAAAAAATCTGCGATTTGTGAATAACTGGCAGCAAAGTAAATAACTCTTGAATGCAGACTTGCAAATAACTTCTGTTTAGGGAGGATTCAGCCCTCGTCCCTTCCATTCATCCTCCCCCTGCCACCTGAGGTAAAAAACAGTTTGTGTCCATTCAAAAAATGTTGTTTAAGCATTCATTTACTGTTGTAACAGGTTGGAAGACCTATTTGGTTCTCACATTTAATAACTAATAAGGAGTTAAATAAAATCTTTGATGTGTTTATTTTAGATTAGTATTAGTGTCATGAGTCTACCTTTCTATTATTTTTTAATGCTTTAAGTGTTTCCATTGCTGATGGCAGTTTGATTTTACTCTGCCATTACATATTTTAAAGATGGAAAATGTTCAATGAACTATGGTATATGTGGTATATAAAATTAGGGCTTTTAATATTTTGAAATAGTAAAAACACTATGTATAAAATATAACTTTTACTATTGTAAATCCATAAGTAATCTTATGAACAAGCATAGAGTCCTCTAAGAAAAGCACAACAGAATGAAAGTCATATAAATATGTCAAAAGCCTGTTACTTAATCTTTTGGCATGGCAATTGTTTACTTTTGACTTTCTTGAGAACATGGGCCAGTTGACATAAAGGCCAGTGCTATTTTCATGGCTCATTTGTTGACAGAAGTTTGCACGTGTTGCTACTGTGAATCTAAAGATCATTTGAGGAAAAGCACTGTGCCCTGGCTCCACTGGAGGTACGGTTGAGGGTGAGGACATCGAGTACCCTTTGATAATTGACTTGGCTCTAACTACCTGGTCAAGAATCTAGTTTGGTTTGCAATTTATTTCAGGAACATGGAAAGACTACTGCTTGTCTGAATTATACATTTATTACTGCCAGCTGATCTGGACCACTCATCATGCCCTGAATACACAATCCTAACGTCTCACTCCTAAGAGAAATATTTCATATTCGGTCAAAAATGTAAACTTTGAGCCAAATGTTTAGAAATAGATCTCAAACTTTAACCTACCCTGGAAATTTTGTTTGATTCTTTGGTTGAATTTAAACTTAGCACTTTTTATTTCTTAATTCCAAAGTGAATGACTTTGTGAATTCAGTGTGTAGTCCCAAAATAAATTTTAACTTCCTTTGAGGGTACCAAATAATGCTTTCTATGCCAAAGAGAAAGCAAATGGTTAAGGAAAGTGAACTTTCCAAAATATATTCTGATTATGAGATCAGTGCAGTCAGGTGTTACCTCAAAAAAAAAGTCCCAATTCCTTTGCCTGGGTTTGTAATCTCTTGTGAGAATGCCTTGTCTTTTATGTCAACGAAGCAGGATTAGTGTAGGATATATCTTCAGTTTAACTCTTTTTGAGATAAATATATTAAAGAGTTAAAAAGGCAGCAAAGGTGAGATAGAGTAAGATGGATGCCAAAGTTTTCAAGGAACCAGGAAGAATAAACTGAAGAGATAAGGACTTTCAGAGAGCTGGCCCAGGGAGGGGGAAAAAAGTCTCTTTCTAGAACCAGTGCTCTGGATTCAGACTTCAATATTCCTAACCTGTGAGAAAGTAAACTTCTGCTGGTTGATGTCATCCTATTCTGATACTTCTATTATAGCACTAATAGATAACAAAGACAAAATGAAAGCAACCTCACCCCTTTTTCTCTCAGATAATCCCACCAGGATAAATCTGCACTGTTGGCATAGCCAGTCTATTAGCCTGTTTGTTTCTTATTCATTCCTAGAATAATGTGACATGTTCAAGATTGATGAGGGAATTATTAAATGATTATGTAAATTGATTATATAAATTCTTCTAGCCACCAATCTTTTATATATATATACATATATAGATATAATTTTATTTACATAGTTTGTGGTTGTTGTTGAGAATATATGCATCAAGACTTACACTAATTCAACAGTTTCTGATAGAAGGGAGTGAAAGAGTTAGCCTGCTGTTAATAAAGTACTAGACACAGAACATAATTTAAGATTTAGTTTGTTAAAAGTCCAAAATGTAACAGATCCCTCCTGTGCAGTAACAATTCATTTCACATTTCATCAGCGGGAAGTCCAAGTCAAAGAGGAGGCATTTAGCTCAGCCCTGAGTCATGGAGACCTCAGGAGATGGTGGTCTGACAGCTCTCAAAGAAATGTACATGGTGTCCTGTGAAATCTGCTGTGTTGGTAACATGCTTTAGAATCTTGTGATTAGTGCAAAACATGCTAATTATTTCCTGTGATCATTTCAACGTCTTTTTGTTTGTGCTTTTTGTCACATTGTTCAGAATATATAGTTTTCTTGATTTTCCCTTAATTTTGAAACAATTTGCAGGTAGTAAACCCCACAATTTCCTTCTGTTTTGTGTTTACAGAAATACAATTTTAAGAGTTTCTTGAATCAACCTGCTCTCTGTCTTTGGCTGAAATAGTGACAGGTAATCCCAGACCCTTGTTACTGGCAACAATTCTCTGTGAACATTGAAGGACACTGATCACATCCTTTTGGTTATGTGACTATTGTCACCCTCCTTTTCTGGGATGTTCTTTCTCCATCAGTTTGATTTTTCTGTATAATCTTCTGAGTTCTTCTTTTCAATTAGATCTCATATAGATAGTTCTTAAAAGAGTGTATGCTATCGACAGACATTTTCAAATGTGTTGAACTATTGTTTAGTTTTAAGATTCCAAGGAATACTTTGCCTATGATGTAAAGGTTATCTGGGGATTCTTTCAGGGGTTACTTCAAACGTTATTTTGAACCACTTCAAAGGTTATTTCAGGGGTTCATCTAGCCTTTATGCTTTTAGAAGTCTAGATTCCAAGAGTATCGCAAATTCTTGTCTTCATTTTCCCTTTTTAAACATGATTCTTCTATGGAATCATGGTTTAAAATGCTCAGTAATGCGTAACTGAGTACCACCTAGTTCATTTGGTCTCATGGTGAAGAAAACAGTTGATCGTGGAGGCCATGGGACACACATTTCATGTCCTCCTCCTCTTCTTCCCGATTCCCCTACTTCCTCTGTTGCTTCATGTGAAATGAGACCTAGTGTTGTGTCTTGCATGGCCCTTTGCAAGTTTTTAAAGCAACAAGTGGTCAACTTTCAATGAGGAGGTAGAACAAAGGCACTAAGTGCATTATGAGGCCAAATAATTGGAGCATTCCATGAAAGCATGGCTCTACATTTCCAAACAAAACAGCCCAGTGTCCTGAGGCTGTGGGTTGGCCATAGGCAATGCCAGCAGCTGCTCTTTATGTTTTTAGTGTTCTAAGTATATCTGTCACACAAGCCTTTCCATTTCAGCTCATTACAGGTCTGCAACTTATTGATAGCAAGTTAGCCACCCTTACCCTTGGTTATTGTGCTAGCTCTGTCACTGTATAACCTCCCCTTACCAGCCCCTCCTACTCCTGCTATTTTTTTTAAAGTAATTTAATTAGCACACGATTCATGTATCATATAGCTTAAGAGTTCAATCATCTCAAGAAGGGTTGTACAATCATTATCAAGGCCAATTTTTTGGGGGGCATCACTGCCTTCTGGTGTTTGTGGGAGCTACCCAGCACTGCTCCTGAGAACCGCTGCTGGATTTGAACCGTCAAGCCCGCGGGCTGCAGTCCCGCACTCAACCACTTATGCCACCAGGGTTTAGCCCTATCAAGGCCAATTAAAATTTTTTTTCATCTTTCTTGTACTCATTGTGATGCGCACCTCATAAGCTATATTTTCTACTCATTTGCTTCGTGTTACCTTTTAATATAAATGAGATCAAATATTTGTATTTATCCTTTTTTGGATAAAGATAAATCCATAGTTATCCTTTCGTGATTCACTTATTTTATTTTAAACATCCTAATGGGTTTTAGCTTCATCCACATTGTAGCAGCAAGACGTCATTTCGTGGACTGGCTGAGCAGCAAGTCATCGTATATATGCACCACATGTGGTCTACCCATTCATCTGTCGATGGACATTTGAGTTGTTTCCAACTTTGGCATTTGTGAACAGTGCTGCAGTGAACACTGCACTTAAGTCTCTGCTTTCCAGTTTGGGGGAGTCTATCCCTAGCAGTGGAATTGCTGATTTATATAGTCATTCTCCTTTGAGGTTGCGAGGAACCACCACACTATTTTCCAAAACTACCATTTTTATTTCCTATTGGCCTATTGGTCCTATTGGTAACAATTTCTTCATATCCTTTCCCATGAAAGGATTCTCATATTTGCTTTCAACCTTAGTCACCATAGGGAGAGTTAAATGGTAGCTCATTGCAGTTTTATTTCCATGTTTGATGGCTAATGACACCATGCTCCTTTTGATGTGTTCGGGGACCTCTTTGGCGAAATGTCTAGTCGAACCTTGTGCTTATTTTGTGATTGGGATATCTGTCTTTTTGTTAAGTCATTTTATTAAGCAAGTTTCACAGAAAGGTTATATTTCCCCAATAGTGATCATCAATTAATATCTTCATTATTTCAGTGGGTTTTGATAGGTAACCCCTAATGTTTTAAGTTCCATTGCTCATCTAAGGGCCCTACTGCTCCCATTCCGAATAGGAGAATTCTGAATAACATATTTTTCAAAAGGCCTAGGACTTGAATAATTAACAGGTTTAAAGATATTTGCTATAAGGAAGGGGGTGTTACATCTAGAACTAAATCTTGAACTAAATCTCAACAACTTTCTATATTTCTAGTATGATTGACAATAGGCTAACTCTTCTACTCCCCTATATCAATTTCCAGATATTAGTAACTTGACTTCTCACTATTTTGGTAGCCTTTTGATGAACAAAGTTTTACATTTTTTTTTTAATTCTTTTTTTTTTTTTTTTTTTTTTGTGGGCATCACTGCTCTCCGGTGGTGGGAGTAGGAGGCCCAGCCCCACTGCTGGAATTGAACCTCCGTCCCAGTGGGCCGCAGTCCCGTGCACAACCACTACGCCACCGGGGCTCAGCCCCCAAAGTTTTACATTTTTGTTAAAAAACAAAACAAAACAAAGCCTCACTCTTATCGAGACTGATAGTGACCCTATAGGACAGGCGAGAACTGCCCCTGGGAGTTTTTGAGGCTGTAACGTTACAAGAGTAGAAAGTCTCATCTTTTGTTCTCCTGCAAAGTGACTGGTGGTTTTGAACTTCCAGCCTTGGGGATCATAGCCCAACTCATGACCTGAGAAGTCTAATTACTTGTCTGAAGTACATGAGAAGTCTTGCCGTCCTCACTTGTTAGGAGTGTTCTACTTGTTTCTTCTCTAGCAGTGCATGGTACTTTCAATGTTCTTCACTTGCACCATAATTCAAATGTATCAGTTCCTTTGCTCTTGAATATTTGCTTTTTGTCCTTTATACAATGTCAAATTTGCACATGCATAAGAGGTGACTGAGGCTAAACATGACTTGATATTCTCAGCCAAATTCACACATCCTAATTATCCATTTTCAATACCACCTAGTTTGAAGGAAGCAAATTCCAATGGAACACTGCACATTGAGCACATCTTCGACTGATTCTAACCACTGAAGCTAGGTCAGATCTCAAGTTAAAAGCATAGTCCTCCTGACTGCCAAGTCTGCCAATATTTCAGATGCCAACTGAAAGCTTTGAGCCCCCATGATAGCCTCCTTTCTGACCTACTGGTTCCAAATGAAGGTCTTTCCCTTTAACTATCCATGATGTCAACCGTAAGCTTGACGGTCTCCAGCTCTACATCACGTCTGACTTCTTTCTTCCAACTCCTCTTTCTATTTGATAATAAGTGGGAAGGACTCACTACACTTAGGAATACACTAAGCTGAGTTTTATTGTAGCATAAGTTACACAAATGAAAAGACATAAGTGATGTCTGGAAGGGACATGTAATCATCATGTGCTCTATTGTCCTTTGAGCCTGGATGTTTATCACCTACCAGGGAACCCATGAAACTTCCTGGTCCAGGGTCTTCATGGGGCCCTTGGGGCTTCTCCTTGTCAGAGCGTCAGTACATATTCACCAGCCACTCTATGTTCATAAAGCCCACCTCTGTTCCTGGAGCTATATGCTCGGAAAAGATGTTCCTTTGACTTCTAGTAAGCCTTTTCTCCCAAGAACTATGACTTACTAAGATCACAGGGTTTCTGTACTAATTGCCCAGATAAGCAGCACAGAGTTCAAGTGCTTCTAATGCTATAACTGGTAAGTCATAGGACATTGCAAAACTACCAGGGATTGGTTATCTAACCTTTATAGGCAATTTCTCCCCCAAAGCTATATATTTAAAATTTTTTTACAAAACAACCATTTCACCTTCAAACTGTCCTCCATTACACTTAATACATTTGTCAAATCTGTGATTCCATTCTTGGAAATGTTTTTATTTTCTTTATTTTTTTCTATTTCCTTTTTAAAAATCAATTAATTGGGGGTTCATACATAGCTTTTTCACAATACATAAATACATACATATATTGTGCCAAGCACCTTCACATGCCTGCTGCCATCACCATTCTCCAAATATCTGCTTTTCCACTTCAGCTTCTCATCCTTTCCTCTCCATTCTTGCTCCCCCTCCCCACCAATGCTCAACAATTTATAAATTATCATTGTTTTGTCATATCCTGCACGGCCCGATGTCTCCCCTCACCCACTCTTCCAATGTCTGTCCTCCCGACAGGAGGTTATGTGTAGTTCCTTGTATTGGGCTCCCTCACTCTACCCCACCTTCCCTCCACCCATCCGGTAGCTCTGCTCTTACTACTGGACCCAAGGGATTCATCTGTCCTGAGTTCCCCATATTTCCATTTTCCATCTCTACCAGTTTACCTCCTCCAGTCCAGGTGGATTTGTAAGGTAGGATTGGGATCATGATAGTTGGGGGAAGGAAGCCTTCAGGAAGTAGAGGAAAGTTGTATGCTTCATCACCACCTCACTGCACCTTGACTGGCCTGTCTCTTCCCCATGACTCCCTTTAATCTTGGAAAGATGGAAAAATATAAATTTCTGGGATAATATGTACTTACTCTATATACTCATGTATAAACTGGGATTTTCAGTACATTTTTAATGCATCTTTTGTGATTAAAATTAGGTGCCTTGGCTGATATTTGGGCTGTGATATTTGGGCTGGTTTGTACTTGAGTATATATGATTAATTTATCAAACTAAGATATTTGCAATATTATATGTGCATATGTATATCTTTGCCTATAAAATATACATACATACTTTCTTTTGTTTAACAATTTCTCATAAAATGTGAGCATCTCTAATTTAAAATCATTTTAGGGATTTTTATCATTTATATATTTCAGCTTGTCATGAGATTTAACAAAGACTCTAAACTAGAACATGACTTGTCTCCTGGAAAGTTTTAATGCACTTTGCTATTCCATGGGTGCCAGCTAATTCTGGCCTGAATTGTCACTGGTGCCCCAAGAAGGGATTCTACAAGTCACCAACCAGTTGTATTTCTCCTGTAGCCCTCAGACATTGGAAATGTGGCCTATGACATACAACTTATGGTGAAATGGTTAAATCTGTGGCTGCTAATTGAAAAGATGGCAGATTGAATTCACTAACATCCATGGAAGGAAAACTGTCCCATAAATATTACAGCCTAGGAAGTCCCATGAGGGGGTTATCATCTATTACCTGGTACTTCTTTGAGTCAGAATCAGCTCTGTGGCAAACAGTAAGCCTGATAACCTACTTGGGCTTTTGCTCTAAGTCCTCTATATTTTTAAGGCACTTATTGAGCTTCAGAATCTTGAATCAAATCTCAGATTTAAAACTTTCTGCTATGATTACCCTTTAAAAGTTGCTTGCTATCTTCCATTGGTGCAATATTCTGTACAGTAAGATTCTGTATGGCATGTGTTGTAGAATCATCCAGTATTGTAATTCCTTACTCCGTTCTCTGCTAGAAGAGTAGTGTGTCAGTCCGGGTAGACTAGAGGAACAAATTTCATAGACAAACATATAGGCATAAGGAAAAGGTTTATATACAAAAGGAATGTGACACTAAAAAGGTATCCCAATCCAGTCCAGTTCAAAGTCATAAGTCCAATATTAACCCATATGCCCGAAATCAGTCTATAAAGTCTCCTTCCGACTCAGGAAGTCACAGGTCAGTGGGTGCAGATTTCCGGGGCTGGCAGGGGTTTCCCCATGGCTCCTTGCTTCCAGGGCTCAGGGTCCATCAACATCATGCCGCTCCAGCTTCAGAGGTCTGGCTCCATCAGGGCAAAGCTGGGTGGCCTCTCCGCTGGCTCCTCCAGCTTCTCGGATGCTGCCATCTTGCCTTTTCTGTGACTTATCACCTCTGAGACTAACTCCCAACAACTGGGGAAGATAGCTTCTCATCTTCACGAGGGAAATGTCGCGAGATTTCCCAGAAGGCTCAGGAGAAAGCCATGCCCACATAGAGGCCTCATTAGCTACTCAATGGCTATCTGCAGATTAACAGACTAGACTCCACCCCTACATTTCAATCATAAAATTAACATAAGCACATGACTGCCACAAGTAGCATTTTACAGAATATTGCATTTACTTCACTCTACTTCAGTGTGTTTATCTGAAGGAATGGGCATAATAGTATTGACCTATTTAGATTATTTGAGGTAGAAATGAAACAACAATTAAGAAGTGTCGAAGGCCTACTAATTATGTAATAGATCTTATGGTTATCATTTCGAGGGGTTACCCAACAAGATGGACTTTTGTCTATTGTTCTAAGCAAGAGTAAACTTAAAGCAAGAACCACTGCTATTGAGTCATTTCTCCCTGACAAGTTCCACAGTCTTTGTGAATCTTTATGGGAGCAGACATCTTTGTCCCCAAAAGAGGCTGGTGGGTTTGAACCACCTACTTTGACTGCAGTTATCTAATGTTTATCCAGCAGCAGCATCAAGTCCCCCTATGATAAGAATGGTTTCTGTTTAACAGTGTACTTCTGGTGAAAGACAAACTTGGAGCACTTTCTTCTTTGTTCTTGGAAGACCTTATTTGGCTCTTTTCATAAATATAATATGAATAAGGTAATAGGCATACCTTATTCTGAGGAAAGGTGTGACCTGGTTTTAGTTGACCAAAATAATGGCAGTCTTCTATGCCCTTGGCATATTGTGGGTTGTTGTGTGTGGGCTAGCAGGAGGGAAAGCATATTTCCTCTTTAGATTTAACATTGTTAGCACATCTGTGGTGGACTGAGGAGCTCTCAACAAAGGCCATCTGCTAGGAAAGGTGCCTGGAGTCCTCCCACTCAGGAAGAAACTTTCCATTAGAAATGTGAGGCTGTGTGCTGTATTGCAAATAAAAACATGAATAGTAATAGAGGAAGCTGGTTAAGGGGGTGTTAATTTGGGTAGATTAGAGAAACAAATTCATAGACACTCATATGTGCATAACAATGTACTTTCTATAAAAGAGCATTTGTATGTTGAGAAAACATCCTAATCTAGTTCAGAGTTAGTCCAAAAGTCCGATGTTAGCCCATATGTCTGATGTCTGATACCAGTCTCTAAATTCCTTTGCAGTCTTATGCAACACATGCAATGATGCTGAGTGCAGGAAGATTACAGACCAGTGGATGGAAAGTCTTGTGGATCCACTGGCAGTGGAAGTATCTCAGAGCTGGTGTGGCTCTCCATGTGACTCCTCAGCTCCAGGACTCTAGTCCCATCATTGTACCTACATCGAGCTTGTCATCAGGACTGTGAAAGAGAGAGCGTGTGTGTCCCACCTCCAGGGAAGATGCCAGCAATTCCCAGAATCCTCAGAAGAAGGTCATGCCCACACAGAGGCATGATTGGCTGTGATATGATCGACAGGTTATACTCCACCCCTTCGCTCATGTTGACTGATTATTATGCACCTACCACTACAGGTTATACTCATCTATCTAACCGAATCAATAATTCTGAAAGGTAGGACTGAGAATTACCCCCACTTTTCCACTTACAAGGTTAAGAAATTTGCCCAAAATGGGAGGCTGGGACATAGATTTGTAGGATCTTTCTATGGCACTGTACTCTATATTTTGCCCCAAATCTTGATGTTGCTCTTTCTTTTGTCAAAATGCAGTTGACAGAATATAGAAATACAAGCACATACTTCTGTACTGACAATTAGGAAGAGCATTTACAAGGGCTTTGTGGCTTCCCCACTTCTTCCAGCTAAGAGATGATTATATGATGCAATCCACATTCTTGCCTGACTTCTGGAAATACAAAAGACAAATTTTTAGTAGGAATGCCTAAAATGAAAGTTCATTTTGTAGTTATTATAGATGTAGTTTCTGTGTGAATGTGATCTTTGTGGACTCTGATGATCTCATCTGTAAAATAACAGAGTTGTACTAAGTCATTGTTAAGGCTCTTTTTATGTTCAAAGTCCAGGAATTTATAAACCTTTTCTGGTATTTAACCTTTGATTTTAGCTTCTGTAGTATGATGATCAAAACGAATCAACTGAACTTAAGTTACATATGACAAGTAAGGGAGCCAGGACAAAGGGTTTATGAGGGTTATAAAGGAGAGTTATAGGAGTATTTTTTTAGTACAATTATATAGTAAAGGGCATTGAACAGAAAGAATTCCACATTTTAGAAGTGAGTAGGTGAAGGTTAGAAGGCTGACATTCAGGAAACATTTGCAGAAAGATTGCATAGAGCAGTGGATAAGGTGGTCATACCCCAGATGTGAGTAGGCTATCATTAAAAGAGTCCTTCTGGGAAGTCCTTAGGCATCAATCAGTGGGAGAGCTGTGTGGATCCCCACCTTCTTGAAGAAGCCCTCTCACTCACTGCCTTTGAGTTGATTCCTACTCCTAGTGACCCAAGAGGAGAGAGTAGAGTTTCCCCTATGGTTTTCCAAGGCTGTTGCTCTTGGTGGGAACAGATAGTCACATTCTTCTCCTGAACAGGGAACCTTACAGTGCTTGCAACTCACTATGCCACCAGGGCTCCTCTGTCTCCTGAAGAGCTGGTAAATTGACCGTGGCCATCACAGAGAGTGGTATTCCTTCTATGGAAAGCGTTCTTAGTCTTAGTTCAGTTGAATTAAAGAATTCACACTAAGGAGATAAAAAAAGAGATAAAGATTCTCAAACATTTCTGATTCTCACATAAAAGAATCACCTCCTTCTTGCCTTCTTGCTCCTGTCTTCTTTCGTCTTTCTTCGTTTTTCTCCGTTAGCCTCTTTTTTCCATCTGCTTTTCTCCCCAACTCCTTTCCCTTGTCTGTTTACTTTTTATTCCCATTCTCTTAATATGTACTAAGCACCACATTTTGTTTTTTTTAAGCACCACATTTTAAAGTTTGTGCTGGGCACTGTAGAAAATACAAGACATAACAGACATAGTCACAGCTTCTCAAGATGTTCGCAAGCTGGCAGTGGAAAGGTGACATGGTAAACCAGATTCATATGACCATTCACTCCAGATTTCTTTTCCTGATCTCTACTTTCTTAGGAACCTTTCTACTTTCTTACAGAGTCACTATGTATAGGAATTGACCCACAGATGCAGGGTTCGGTTTTGTGCCCTCTCTATAAGGATCCCTGGTAGTGCAGTGAGCTATGTCTTAGACTGATAACCACAGGTTGACTGTTTCAACTCACCAGTTGCTCCTCAGGATAAAGATGGAGCAATCTGTTTCTGTAAATATTGCAGCCTTAGGCATCTTATGGGTCAGATTTACTCTGTCCTATGGCATCACTGTGAGTCAGAATTGACTTCCTTGCAATGGGTCAATGGGATGGTTTCTGAGAGACATTGGTGGTCCAGTGGTAGAAGTCTCACCTCCATTCAAAAGAACTGGGTTTGATTCTGATCCTCACCCAATCTTGGGGGTCAACTTTTGTTCTGTTGTGCATGGGAGAGGCTGAAACAATGACAGCTGACATCGCGAACCCCTTCAGTGTCACTCCTCTCCCTTGTATGCTATTATTCCTCTTAATCTTCTAACACCTGCTCTAACTGGTTAGCTGGATAGACTTCCCTAGACTAGGAACCCAAATAGCTCAGCAGGTTAAGCTATTAGACTCTGAACCAAAAGTTAGGCACTTTGAACTCACCCCGTGCTCCAAGGGAGAAAGACGAAGCAGTCCGTCTGCTTCCACAAACAGGCAAAATTTTGGAGACATCAGGGTGAGGGTGGGGGGAAAGCTCTTTTCCTGTTGGATCACAGGAATCAGAAGCCTCTTCATGGCAGTGGGCAGTTGGACTGGGGGAAAAGTTGCTTAAGGTTATCTTTGTCATAACAAACAAACTGCAGATGTATGGTGACTTACCAGATGGTGTTTCACAAAAGGTTTTATAATGAGATTCAGCACTTGCTTTTTTTTAATTTGAGTCATAAAAGTATTTCCATGACTTTACTAAGTGCTTACTATGTTCTAGTCACTTATGCTCCAATTTTTCAATCATCATTCCCTACCACAATCAAGTCAGAGATATTACATGGTCCATTTATTCAAGATAAAAAGGGTAGAGGTAGGTTTGGAATATAGATCTATCTAATCTCAAAATCCAAATTCTTTTCACTACTGTACTTGACTGACAAAATACAGGTATAAACTTTTCATATGCCTCCATTTAAATTCTGTCTCTCACATTTGAATTTTTAGCTTATAAGATAAAATATGTGCTTGAAGTTACACTACCATATTTGTTATAATTAGACTGGTTCCAGGTTAAAAACTGAGCAATCTATTGTAAAGTATATACTTTTCAATTAAAAAGTAGCAAATAATAAAATTCCCTTAATTAACTCCTTTTTAAAATTCCTTAAGACTTTCCCTCAAAACAATCAATTACTGCTTATTATGGAAATATGTGCAGTCTTATTCACAGTAAACTTCTTTGTCTAAAACACAGACAGGCTTATCGGCATTACCAAGAGAAAACCAAAACTCAAACCAAACTCACTGACATTAAACTGAGTCCAACACATAGGGACCCTGTGGAGGTCAGAGTGTAGCTGCTCCTTTGGATGTAGTTACTAAAGCAGACAGCTTGAACTTTCTTTCTGGGTGCAGCTGAGGGGATCGAACCTCCAACCTTACAGTTCCCAGCTCAATGTTTAACCCACAGGGCAATTATAAATCTCTTTCTGAGTAGTATTATGCACAAATTGTAGAAACTCTCATTTTAAAACCATAGAACTTAGAAATAGCACTGTAGACTTTAATAGCCAATATAAACCTACAAGAGAAATTGTTGGATTGTTCATGTGTTACCTGTCGGCACTGACTATTGTTTTTTATTTTGTGGCATCACTGCCCTGGTGGGAGTAGGAAGCCCAGCCTTGCTCCTAGGGAGCCGCTGCTGGATTTGAACCATCAATACTGTGGGCCGCAGTCCCGCACACAACCACTACACTGCCAGGGCTCAGCTGGCACTGATTGTTATATATTGCTGCATTAATATTAACTTGCCACGCAGATAATTTACCAGTATGCTTCTATTGTTGTAACATAGTTACCCATAGGGGAAAACTCAGCACTGAATTGAAATGCATTTCAATGGATTTTGAGATTTTGTGCTTTTTGAATAGTGCTTAGTCTACCAGAATGGCATTTATATTGAATTGTTGAACTGATGTAGGTCTTATCTGCATTACAACAGTATCTTATGTGAAGCCTATGTGGTACATGTATATTAGTGGCAGTATGTAGACAATAGTTAAATATCTTTTATCTTTTCTGAGTATCGACTCTTGATCAGTAAGTAAAATTATATTACATCAAAGTAATGCTTGGCTAATATTTAATGTGGACTTTTACAATTTATGGCCCCCGGTTTAAGAGCTGGTAATTATGAGTAATGTCTATAACTGGGATCAAAACTAAACTCACCAAAGGTGACAGACACCAATCCTTTTTAATGACCTTAGTTTATAATCCATGAGCAAGCTTGGAGATTGGGAGAAATGCACTTTGACTATTTCTGAGGAGTGGGAGAAAGTCTTTCCAAAACATATTTCTCAGAGTTGCTCAGGGAGAAAAGCAGTCTCATAACCAAATAAGTTATAAAAAGACAGCATGTTGTCTTGGACATTAAGGAAAGCTGGAAGTACAGTGGTTGAATGCGTTCCTGTCAGCCACCAGCTGCTCCAAAGGTTAAAAACTGAGCAATCTATTGTAAAGTAAATCTATTGTAAAGCAATCTATTGTAAAGCACGTGGCAACCTGCTTAGGTGCAGACGGTGGCCTTGGACACCTGTGGGGGCAGTTCGACTCTGTCCTGGAGGGTAAGGGTCAATAAAAATTTACTGACAGCAAGAATTATTAGTCATAATACTTATCTAAGAAAAGGGTTAGAATCCGGGAGGGACTTAGAGGTTTCCCACTTACGAGATCTCGTGAGGTTCTCCAAAAGACCCCTCAACCAGGACTAGTGTCTTCTGAAGCTGATGGAGGTGAGAGTGGAGCTGTGGAGAAATCTGCCTTTAGCATAGCCCTGTTGCATGGTCACTGTCTGGAGGTTTTCCTGCCTCACGATGTGGACCCTCTACTGAGAGAGGCAGTGTTCTGATGACCCTACCATCTGACTTTCTCCAGAAAAAAATGACCCAAAAAGAGAAACAAGGAGGAATCCACAAAGTCCTTGATGACAGTCCAGAGACTAGACATTACCATTGTCATAGGCTCTTCATTAGATGCAAGTCACTCCCACCAATAGTCAAGGGAACTAAAATTAAGCTCTGCTTTTTCAATGAAGGATTATTACTTAAAATAAAAATTGTGAACATAGTTTTTAAATGAGCACAGTATGCTAGGTGCCTTTTTATAATAGAACTGCAGGCTGCCCAAAAGAAAATAAATGAACTTCTAAATATAAAAAGCCCTTCTGTTGATAACAAAATGCCCGACAGCTTATGCTTCATAATATTACACTTGCAAGCCCAGTATACTTACTGACTTTATGAAAAATTAGAGAAAAATAAATAGATATTTCTATGAATTGAGACCTGGAACTTCCAATTTGGCAGTTTTACAATAAATAGTGCTTAAGAAGAAATGAATCAAAGTGATGTGCAATATAATGTTTTAAAAGATGTGGTTCTAAAAAAGGAGCCCTGGGGACACTGGTTAAGCACTCAGCTTCAAGCCGCAAGGCTGACTTGCCACCCAGGAGCTCCTTAAATCGGAAAGTGGGGCTGTTGGGGCTTTATCTCTCTCTAGTCCTGAGACATCTGGCACGAAGCATGATGATTAAGAAATGCTGAGTCACTTTGATGGGGACATCCTTCTTTTCTCTTAGGGCGAATCCATATGTGTTGTAAGACACTCTTGTGGTTTAGAGGGTTGCATGCTGAACTAATTACTGCAAAGCCAGCAGTTCAAACCTATCAACTGCTCTGTGGGAGAAAGACGAGGCTTTCTCTTCCTGTAAAGATTTATGAATTCGGAAACCCAGAAAGGGAAAGTGTATTCTGTCTTGTCAGGTCATTATGAGTCTGAGTTGACTTGATGGCAGTGTTTGTTTGGGTAAACGTCTTATGGCAACTTCAGAATTTGCAGATGACCCTGAATCAGGGAGAGGAGAATTCCTATCTTGTATGGCAGACTTTCTCCGTTCAAAGACCCTGAAGAGTCTGGAAATGTGTAGGGAGGGTTTTGGTTATCATAGTTGCCTGGGAATTTTTGGCTTTAGTAATCAAGTACAGGATGCCTGGCATCACAAAAAAATTGTTCTGTTTCTCATGCCCATAGTTTCTCCCTTAGGAAGCACTCTTTCTTCCCCCCTTTCTCTCCACTCCTATCTGTTCTGAAAGAAGAGGAACATGGTGGACACTATTCACCTTCATGCCTAGCTGAGCCCCTTAAACATAGGGAGTGCTTAATAGATAGCAAATGGCTGAAACACCACTTCTACTGACAGAGGTGGATTGGTGAAGCATATAATAGGTATCATGAAAAGTTGCTAAGCAAAATTCAATCTTCTTCGACCTTAAGTTGACTTGTCTGGTGTTGGGATTTTGGCTTCACCTATCCTTTAATGAAATTCTCCACTGGTTCCTCAGGAATGTCAGTTTTAGGCTTATGCTTTGGGGAAGGGGATGGGTTTCCTGTGACCATGGAAGGTGAATTTATGTCAGAAGGACATAAGGACTGACAGACTGAATTTTATTCTGCATCTCTGTATTGGGTGGGTAGGAAGTAATTAGGAGCCCTGGTGGTGTGTGGGTTGAGCATTTGACTGCTAGCCCCAAGGTCAGTAGTTCAAATGCACCAGCCACACAGGGTAGAGAGCTGAGGCTTTATGCTTCCTTCAAGATTTCCTACACAGTAGGGGAAGTTCTCTTTTGTCACACAGGGTCATTGTGAGTGAGAATTGACTTTCTGGCAGTGAACTTGTGGTTTTAAATATAAGACAAAATATATAAATTTATGTAATTATAAATCTATAGATTAACTTGAAAACATGGTTTTTACTTTTCTTGGGAAATTTTAGATATCTTGTAATTAATTTCTTGAGTTATGGCATCTATTTTCAGTCTGTATCAAAGGATAAAAGGAGATAAACAGGTTGTCAGATTCTTGATAGAAGTAACTATGCCTTTCGGTCAGATTTTCCAAAGAAAGACAAATATAGGTATGGTGCTTATTTCTTATGAATGCACAAAATATTGTTCAAATGTAATTCATATTTTAATATAAATTCCATTATAAGACATTTTCTTCAATATTTCAAAGAAAAATTTTCATCTTGGCTTTGTTGCCCTGCTTTCTTTTAAAAGGATTGGATTAGCCTTGAAGGCACATTTTGCTTTCTCTGAATATTAATTTTCATAGTCTATGAAAATTGTTCTTTTATTTAGAACCTAAAATGCCTTTTCTCTGGTATGTCTTTGTTTTGCATTTTTAACTATTCATACAACCAAGGAAAAGCATGGGAAAGAATTTTAAAAATCACTAATTTGATGAAAAAAACCAATATTTATAAATTATTTTCTGTTGGCATCTACTGTTCATTTCCATCTGTATAATAGAGCATACTACAATGTGCCTTGTAATATTTATTTGAACAACAGTCACCACAAGTCCACTCATGGTTGCATAAGGTTAAAATAGAGCTCAGAAACCCTCATTGGAGAGTAAGGCGTAGCAAATGCATCAGCTTGCCACTCCGCAGTATGTATGTAGCTCATGCCTTTAGTGTGCAGTGATTTCTCGAAGGAGTATGTGCAATAGTACACGGAATAAGTAGCCTTTAATATACATGTCTTGATAGTCACAATAAATGCCTGTATTTCTAGTTTACATATGTTCAGTACTTTCTGTCTAAAAAAGATTACTATGTAGAAGTGTATGTCTTATCTAGTAGGCAGCATCCTCAAATCTTGAATGTTGTAGTGTTCTCTCTCCACTTCACTTTCTTTTAAAAATAATACTGTGGAGTGTATCATGGCTTCCAAACACTCCCAAACCAGTGCTAGTGCTAATAGTAGCAAGAGACAGAGGAGAAGTACCCATAAGAAAGTGAAATAGAAGGTAGAAGAGCTTCCACAAACGTAGATCAGTGGACATCTCTTGCAATTTAGGCATGCTGTACTCAACAGTCACAAGGATCCTCAAAAATGAAGAAAGAATTTTTCTGTCTCTCATGCCCATAGTTTGTCCCTTAGGAAGCAATCTTTCTTGCCCCCTTTTGTCTCTGCTTCTGTCTGCCTCTAGTGTAGATATTACTCTCTGTTAAAGTAGAGGTTCTCAACCTGTGGGTCACGACTCCTTTGGGGGTGGAATGACCCTTTCACAGGGGTCGCCTGATTCATAGCACTAACAAAATTACAGTTATGAAGTAGCAAAGAAAATAATTATATGTTGGGTGTGGGTCACCACCACATGAAGAACTGTACTGAACTTGGCATGAGGAAAGTAGAGAACCCCTATGTTAAAGGATCAGCCTCTACTGCTACAAGGTTATTGAAAATGTGAGTGGGAACCAGACTGGATATGGAGCGTGGCAGTCATGTGTTTATGTTAATTTCATGATTGAGATGTAGGGATGGAGTCTAGCCTGTTAATCTGAAGATAGCCACTAAGTAGCCAATGAGGCCTTTGTGTGGGCATGGCTTTCTCCTGAGACTTCTGAAAAATTTCACAATATTTCCCTCGTGGAGATAAGAAGCCATTTCCCTAGTTACTGGGAGTTAGTCTCAGAGATGATGAATCACAGATAAGACAATATGGCAGCATCTGAGGAGCCAGAGAAGCCACACTGCTTTGCCCTGATGGAGCCAGACCTCTGAAGCTGGAGAGGCCACGTGGAGACTCCTGACAATGATGAGTTGCCTCTACCACCACTGTATGCTGTTGATGGACCCTGAACCCTGGAAGTGAGGAGCCATGGGGAGTCCCTGTCAGCACCGGGATTCTGCACTCACTGACCTGTGACTTCATGAGTTGGAAGGAGACATTATAGACTGGTATTGGGCATATGGACTAATATCAGACTTGTTACTTTGAACTGGACTGGGATGATTTCTCAGTGTTCCATTTCTCTTGTATACAGAACCCTTTTCCTTATATCCATATGCGTGTCTATGAATTTGTTCCTCTAGTCTACCCGGACTGACACATGAAGAAATTGCTAGTGATTGAGGACCAAATGCAAACACGAGTTCTTTTCATCATGCCAAATATCATTGCTAAGTCACAAAGCTTGTTTGAGAAATGGAAAGAAAAAGACACACTAGATTCCACAATGTTTTTCACACTCTGTTGTTCGCCTGTTTCACATCCTATTCCACTGGAAGTGCAGGGGATGTGCAGAGACACATGTCTCGAACCCTGGATATTTAACATTACTTTCTGTTTCTACATCAGACCCACCTCTTTGCCTCCAGTCACAGACAGCATTACATGTCACACAGCATTTTTCTGGGGCATAAAATTATACAGTTTTTCTGCCTTTGAGTCCTGAGTGTGGTCCTTTATCAGGAAGTATTGTTTGATTCTGTGGACCTATATTCAAGCCTGGGTTCAGAGAAGCTCTTCTCATAATAGTCTCTAATAAATTTTAGCCGCATTTAAAATTAATTTTTTAGTGCAGGAGCAACACTCTTGCACAATAAAGACAACAACTTATCCTATGTTTGCACCAGTTTCCTTGGGAGGAGCTGTCATTATCTGTAGGCTGGTGTCTGACTGGCGCAGCTGCTTACACAGTGGTAAGTTTCATCAGAATTTGTTCCCTTCAGTGCTTCTTCTTCTTGGACTTGCAGAACCATTTCCTTTCAGTAATATTTGCGTGTTCCTACGGAGCACATCCAACTGTCTTCTTTTTGTATTGAGTGGAGTTGAGGAGTGTTGTGTAGGTAGGTTGTGCTGCCTTCCCCTTTCCTCTGAAATCACATCCCTGCAGGTGACATCAAATTGGAAGAATGTTTAGAGGTGGTCAGGTGTCATTTATGTTCTAACCAGAAGACAGTTTCCAAGGCAGAGCTTGTGGTGAGAAGGCAGAGGATGGTTCAGGAAGTGACCACGAGAGGGTCTTGAATGAGAGCATTCTTGCTCCCAGGTGGCAGCTGGAATACCCAGAAATTCATGATAAAGCCTTTTTAAGATGCTACAGAAAAGGAATGGGCACTGAGCAAAGTATACATCTAGACTCCTGCCCCTTCATGTCACAGAGACCTGAAGAATAGGAAATATGAGATTAGTTCTTCCTTTTTCTTTTTCTTTTCTTTCTCAGATGGAGTTTTAGGTTTCTGGGGTGGTTTACCTCCATTCTTACGTCTTAATGCTCCAAGAATCCACAAGGCAGAAGTATTTCTGTAAATCCCAGTGAGTTTTTGTAGGGAAAGGGAAGTTTCAGGTGTTACAGTCTCAAAAAGCACACACTGTCTCTGGAAAGTGTGCAAGGAAGCACGGCAGGTGCTGTGGGGAAGTTCAAGAGTGAAAATGGCTGTTTCAGGAAAGCGTGGACAAACACGGTGAAAGCATGTTCTAAACAGGAGTGCAGAAGCAAGATGCAGAGCAGAGGGCAGGGCCTTCCCAGAGAGCTTCCTGAGAAAGAGGCCAGAGAGCTTGCTGGAAGGCAGTGTCTGAGCACCCAGGAGACGAGGTGTGGCCTGCTCTACTCATGCCCTCCTAGTTCCACTGGCTGGGGAGGAGAGGTTGAGAGTACTGGCCGACCGTATTGGCTGAGTTTAGGTGCACCTGTGTGATGTCAGAATCCTGATGCCTGGGTGTCTCCAGGCTGGAGACATGAGCCTAGGCGGTCTGGGTCTGAGCATGTCCAGTTTGGATTTTCCCATAGGTGTTTATTGTATGTGACAGCTTTCTTTCCAACCCCTTTATTGTGGCAGGAACAGCTGGTTTTGGGTTAGGGTAGTCATTTGTAGAGACAGCCCCTTACATCTCTAATCGAGCCACCTTTCAGAGTGATCAGGGAAATAAAAATAAAGAGAATCATTTTCCCTTGTTAACCCAACTGGGAACTGTAGACAAGTTCCTGGGGCAGGGTTAGTTGACTAATCTAGCTGATGCCCATTTTTTTTCTAGATAGTTTCCGCAAATTCTCACTGGTCATTGTTTCAGGGCCAGAATACAGCTTATTCAGGAGATGAGGAGCAATGGGGATGGGGAACATGAACCTCTAATCCTCAGTGATGAGACTAATAGGCAAGCTTCCTCAATAAAAACCAAAACAAAAAGCCGATGGAGGGGAAAAAATTCTTTTCTTAAATAGACCAGCCTGGGATTCGAAGACATCTCTCCCCAATCATCAGAGAATATTGCATCACTAAGATGCTGAACAGGCTTCAGGGGAGCTTCCAGATTTAGTCGGATGAGGAAGAAAGGTCCTGAGATCCACTAGGGAAAATCACTCTTTGAAACCCAGTGGATCACCAAGGTCCAATCCACAACTGGTCACAGGGTGGAGCAGGGCCAGATAAAATTTTGTTCTGTTGCAATGGGGTCACCAAGATGCAGGGGATGACTTGATGGTTGTCAATGATGGCAACAGAAATGAAGGCAGTGAGTTGAGAAACTGGAAATAAATTAATAAAATTTAGGAGTGTTAAAATATACAGGGCCCTTAATCTGACCTCTGCATACTTGTTTAGCCTGGTTTCTTGCTGCTCTAGCAACACCAACTAATTATAGTTCCTATAACCTTGATGCTGCTCTTCACCTTGGTTCCTTTACCCATGCTACTCCAAGCAAGGTGTGTCTCCTAGGAAGACTTGCCTGAATTTGACCTGTCCAATGTCTTCAGATTTCATCTCTGTTCCTGCTGTTATGTTATCCTGTAATGATGCCTGCTTCGCACTCTTGCCACTCCTTAAGAATATAGGTGCTACTGTCAAAACCACTTGCCTTCCCAAGATTTAGATGATACTTGGCGGGCACACCCTACTAGTTGAATGAACAGATAAGATAGGGCATGAACTTGTAAGCACAAGGACCAAAACCAAGTCAGTGTCCTCTGATTTCAGGGTGCCATCTATCACAGGTCTCGTATCAAGTTTGTATCCCTCCCAAAGACAAGGAATTCAGAAGATAATTGACTCGGGCTTCACAAAGTTTCTACCTTATGAGCTTCAAGTCAGATTATTGGTCCTTTAACTATTTCAAATTTTCATGGAGAAAGTATTATTGAACTCAGCTAATTATTCTTGGTTCCCTACCCTCAATGATTTAATATTCAGAGTGATTAAAATGAGATCTTTGCACTAGCAGATAAGATAGTCTATACATAGAAAGGAGGAATCAATTATAAGGATCTGCATATAACCTCTTCCCTGGGGTATGGACAAGGGGAAGTGGGAGAAGGGAAACAGCAGACAGTGTAAGATATGACAAAATAATAATTTTTTTTATGTTATCAAGGGTTAATGAGGGAAGGGGAGCAGAGAGAAAGGGGAAAATAATTAGGATTGATGCCACAGGCTCAGATAGAATGATAAGGGCAACGGATGTACAAATGTGCTTGACACACAATGGACTTATGTATGGATTGTGATGAGTTGGATGAGCCCCCAATAAAATAATTTAAAAAAATATTGTCTATACATAGTTCCCTCGCTTCTCATTATTTGAGCTACCTTCACCATCTCCATGCCTGCCTGAGGAGCCTGGTGACATAGTGGTTACCCATTGGGCTGCTAACTACAGGGTCAGCAGTTCAAGACCAACTGCTTCTCCAATTGACTTGAAGGCCGTGAGTTTTACATTTTTTTTTTTTTTGGTCTATGCGAGGGAATTTTTCTTTATTCTTTTTCTTAGTACTTCTTTACACTAATTTCTGGATTTCAGATTATATCAAGACATTCTATAGCTAAATTCATATGTTTCTTTTGTTGTTTTTTGGTTTTATGTTCACCGTTTGATTTTAAAATTTGAAAACTTTCATCTCCCTACTGATTCTTGCAGAAAGGCTTCTTGCCAACGAAAACAAAGCTACTTTTTTGATTTCATGTCAAGATGAAATACTAATAGTCACAGTTAATACTTAGGTAATAGTTGCATTAAGATACACTAAGCTCAATAACGTGCAGACCTTACATCATCCCAGGCCTCCTGTGAGATGAGTATACAGGATAACTCTGAAAACTGCTAGAAGAAACTTTTCTGATCAATAGTCATTAGAATAGAAGGTTTTACCAGCTGGAAAAGCTGTTTGTGAATAGGCAGCACCCCTCTGAAGAGATATTCTCAGAGGATTTCCCCAAACTTTAAATGATTGTCATGTAATCAATGAACGGCGGTTTGGATTGGTTTATTGAGTGTCAACATTATGTAGACTAGTTATGGCTAATCTAATTATTTGAATCAACAGATCTCAACCTGTGGGTTTTGATGCTTTTGGGGTCAAACAGTCTTTGTGGCAGTCATGTGCTTATGTTAATTTCATGATTGAGATATAGGGATAATGTCTAATCTGTTAATCTGGAGATAGCCATTGAGTAGCCAATGAAGACTCTGTGCAGGCATGGCTTTCTCCTGAAACGTCTGGGAAGTCTCGTGATATTTCCCTTGTGAAGATGAGAATCTATCTCCCCAGTTTGGGGCATTAGTCTCAGAGACGAAGAATCACGGACAAGACAAGATGGCAGTATCCAAGAAGCTGGAGGAGCCAGTAGAGAGACCACACGATTTTGCCCTGATGGAGCCAGACCTCTGGAGCTGGGTCGGCCACATGGAGACCTCTGCCAGTGATCAGTTGCTTCTGCCACCACAGGATGCTGTTGATGGACCCGAGGAAGCTTCCTCCCTGGAAGCGAGGAGCCATGTGAAGACCCCTGGCAGCGCTGGGATTCTGCACCCACTGACCTGTGACGTCATGAGTCGGAAGGAGACTTTATAGACTGATTTCGGGCATATTGGTTAATATCGGACTTATGATTTCAAACTGGACTGGGCTAGGATGTTTTCTCAATGTCCCATTTCTCTTGTATATAAACTTTTTCCTTATACCTATATGCATGTCTATGAAATTTGTTCCTCTATTTTACCCAGTCTTCATAGGGTTCACCTGATTCATAACAGTAGGAAAATTACAGCTATGAAGTAGTAACAAAAATAAATTTATGGTTGGGTGTCATCACATGAGGAACTGTATTAAAGAGGTTCCATGGCATTAGGAAAGTTGAGAACTGCTGATTTAAACTATCCTCAGAATTGTCTTTATTATGAGTCTTCAGTTCCTGTAAAAGGTTAAGAGGTCAGAATTTTATTATCTAGAGCTGTTTTGTCAGAAAGGAGCCCTGATGTCACAGTGGTCTAGGCACTGGGCTGCTAGTCACAGGTTGAGAGTTCAATCACACTAGCTCCTTGGAAGGAAAAGGATGACGTTCTCTGCTCCTGTAAAGATGTATATGTAATTTCCAAAACTCTATGTAATCATGAATTAGACTCAATTTTAGTGCCAGTAGGTTTTGCTTTTTGGATTATAACAGTCATACTGCAGTAAATAACTTTCACACAAAAAATTAATTTTCTTATAGGTTAGAGAGAGTAGATGTCTGACATCAGGATGTTGATTGTAGGGGAAGATTTCCTCTCTGTTGACCCTGGGGATAGGCTCCTGTCTCTTTAGCATCTATTCCTTGATGCACGGTGAAACTTGGCATCTATTTCCCCCTAGTTATGCAGATGATATCAGTATATGCATAGCTAAGGGCATGAGTATACATCTGTCTTCCTTCCTTGAAGTAACCAGTGGTTTTGAATTGCTGACCATTCAGATGGCACCCAGATGCACAACCACAATGCAGCAAGGCCTCTAGAGATCTTCATTATATTCTGCTGCTATAAAAGAAATATCACATGCAGTTGGTTTTAATAAACAGAAATTTGCATTATGTATAAACATATATTTTTATATGAAGTGGTTTTGAAAAGCTTGCAGAAAAATAGAATGAAAAGATAAGGGAACTTGTCTGCTTCAAACTTTTTGAAGCTCATATTTCAAAGAAATAGATCAATCACACAGTTGAGGATATTGGTCAGTTTCAACTCTGTGGATCAGGTCTCAGGTTGGAGGTATTTCCTGACTCATATGGCCACATATTCCTTCACCCAATTCTCTGTTGTCCATACCCCAGGGAGGAGGTTATATGTAGATCCCTACAGTTTGTTTCCCTTTACTACTCTACCTTCCCACTACTCTCCTGGTATCACCACTCTGCTCTCTTCTTTTTTTAAGCAATTATTTTATTGGGGACTCATACAGACCTTATCACAATCCATCCACCCATCCATTGTGGCAAGCACATTTGTGTGTGTGTGTGTGTTATAGGAAGCTAAGTTTTGTTAAGCACATAGCTTAACAAAAGATATGGTGATAGGGACTGTCAGACTCAAAATTTTCAGATTCGAGAACAAACTGCTACCAGGGCTCGTGAATTCCCAAATTTTTGGCCTGGTGGCCTGGTGGCAGGCTCATGCTCTAGGAACAAGGATGTAGATTATGATGAATTGGATGGAGAAACTTTGGAGGGGAAACTTTTTCAGAATATCCATAGATATATATGTGTGTGTGTGTGTGTGTATATATATGTTGGATGCAAGTTATGTGGAAACTCCGCTTAGATCACCAAGTGAAGATACTTGTGTAATGCTGATAATCAAGACCTAGCCAAATCGATAGATAAACCAGAGATTTATTCATGGATATAACTTTGGAGGAGGGCATTATTTAATCCCTTACAGTTGATTTAAAATAGTTCCTAACCCATATCAAGCACTTATTCGTCTCTCTAACTGATGGCCAGGTTTTCTGTGACTGCTTTATCTATAGTATTTATACATCAACTTGAAGCATCAGTTTTCCTGTCAGTGTCTTCTCCATTCTCAAGTATTTGAGATGCCAAACTTCTTGATGCTACCTTCTAGGAGCAATCTCCTCTCTGTACCTAAGGCCAGTTCTTTAGTTCAAGTTATTAATAGGACTGGAGATGCTTTTTTCTCTGATGTTGTTAAGATCAACTCCAAACTCACTGCCAGGGAGTCAATGTTGATTCATAGTGACCCCCTGTAGAGAGTCTGTAACTGTTTGTTGGCACAGGAAGCCCACTCTTTCTCTTTCATAGCTCTGGTGGTCTCAAACTGCGTACCATGCGGATCACAGTGCAACTCTCAACTACACTGTTAGGGCTCCTACCTGTCCTTGGCATTTGTCAAATTAACCCCATTCCCACAGTTCATAATGACCCTGTGCTCTACTGATTGAAATGTTTCCCACTCCTAGGCCAATTCTCTGGAAAGTTATGAATTGTATCATTGTGCTTCATGAGGTTTTCATTGGCTAGGTTTTGGAAGTAGATAACTAGTTTTTTTCCCCTTACTCCATTTTAGTCTGGAGCCCTGATAAACCATACTCGGTAGTAAAATAACAAGCAAGCCTCCATTTATAGATGGGTGGGATGTGCCTAGTAGGTTTAGTTGGGTACCAAATAGGTTCTCCCACATGTAAGACAAGAAATATGCCACTGAAGGCCTACTGCCTGAATTCTGTCCTGGCGTTATTGCATTTTTATTTCATGTGTTGTCCTTAGATATGCTTTTCCATATGAATGGTACTATCTTGGAAGATGAGGAAAGTAATAGATTACTGAAAACTAGATCTCAAGATGCCAGATTTAGCAAATAAAATATAGGGCACTCCATTACATTTGGATTTTCAAAAACAACAAACTCTAATTTAGTATAAATTTGCCCCCAAAATATTTGGAACATATTTTTAGTATAATGTTAGCTGTTGTAAAAAACTAGCATTTTTTAGTAGAGTGAAAGTTTATGTCTTGGTTGCTCCTCCAAGAGTTCCCAGGACTCAGGGTCCATGCTGCCATCTTGTCAGTTGCGCATCTTGAGTTAAGTCTCTCACCCTCAATTGGGAAATACCTGGAGACTTCTCAGAATTCTTAGGAGAAAGCCATGCCCACACAGAAGCTTCATTGGCTATCTCCACATCAACAGGCAAGACTCCACCCCTACACTCCCAGTGCTGAAATTGACACAGATCAGTGACTGCCACATATTCCTTCACCCAATTCTCTCTTGTCCATACCCCAGGGGGGAGGTTATATGTAGATCCCTACAATTTGTTTCCCTTTACTACTCTACCTTCCCACTACTCTCCTGGTATCACCACTCTGCTCTCTTCTTTTTTAAAACAATTATTTTATTGGGGACTCATACAGACCTTATCACAATCCATCCACCCATCCATTGTGGCAAGCACATTTGTGTGTGTGTGTGTGTGTGTGTGTTATAGGAAGCTAAGTTTTGTTAAGCACATAGCTAGCTATCTCTTCCACAGTCATTAAAAACAAAACAAAACCATGGATCAAAAAACAATGCTAGTTTGTTTTAGTGCAGAATTTGCCATTAAACTTCTTTTAGTCACTCTGTTTAGTCAAATGATATTCTTAGGTTGTAAATTAGGCTTTTACTCACATACATAAACACACACCATATCCCCAGTCCCCAACAAAACAAAACAAAAAAGACTTACTACCATTTATAGTTTCTTATCTGGAAGAATCAGTACTATCACCCAGAAGCTAGTTGCAAAAAAATAGCCAAATAAATTATATGCTAAGATCAATTTAAGTCTGAAAGGCATGTGATCTGAAATTCTTTAATTCTTTCACACCCCAAAGTTCTCATATCCAGTAACCGACTTTAGAATGTTAAACAAAAAAAATGGTCATTTATAAAATAAATGTATATGAATCAAGCATTTATTTCACCTTTTCTAGGTATACCAGGGTTGTATGTAAAATCTGTCTAAAAAGATAGCTTCATTGTTTAGCAAATTTAAGAGCTGCTAGCTTTTTTCCCTTTCCCCAGCTCTGATATTTCTAATGATTTCTATTTTCAGATGCCACTGAAAGATGAAGACAAACTCCTGATTGCATATAAATGATGCCAGGCAAATTCCTTCAGTTGCTTTTATTAGGAGAAAAGCTGCACTAAAGTCATCACACAGTTTGCTTCCCCAACATGTCTTAAATCCATTTTAGGAATCCCTGGAGACTTGAAATCTCAGAGATCCCTACCAGCTGATAGTTCCACAGCTTCTTTGATGTTTCATAAGTGAAACATGCTTTGGTGTGTGCTCATAACCAAGCTCCTTTCCACTGCATTGACAGTGCTGTCAAGTTTAGAAGCCTGATTAATTAAAGAACAACAGGCTACCAAGGCCTAGTATTTGCCTGTTCCTATTGCAGGTTTCTCCTTGGTTGGAGAAACAGGTTGGACACCTGTTGTGGGGCTGACAGACTCCCCTCTTAATATAGCAGCTTCTGCCTACTTCACTCAAGGGCTGTCTTGACCTGAAATACATAGATGCAACTTAGTCATACATGGATGTGACTGGAGCTAAAGGTGTGTGCCTTTTGTTTTCAGGTCAGACCTTGAGGTGAAAGTCATAATTCCTCTTCCTGTGACTGTGGGCAGTAGTTGTGGGATGGGTAAGGGGACAGCAGCAGGTCAGAGTTGATGAGGAAAATAAAATCGGGTGACTCTGGCCCGCACTAGCTAAATGAAACATAATAGAGTGATACCTTCCTGGGGGCATCCTGGCCTAGGACTACACCCCTGAGTCCATCACTGCCCTCTACTGGACAGACATTTAAGTCTTCCATGCTCAGAAAGACTTCTAATGGATCAAGGCTTGTTAGTCTTTTTGTTTTGTTTTATTGTTACTATTATTATTAAATACTTTTATTACTTACACCTTTTATCACAATCCATACTTTCAGCCATTGTGTCAAGCATATTTGTACATGTTGCCATCATCATTTTCAAAATTTAATTTTCTTTATAAATCATTTCTTTCTTCAGCCCTTGATATAAGCTCATTTGCCTATCTTTACCCCTCCCTCCTTTAGAGTCCTTGATAAGTAATAGACTATTATTTTCATATCTTACATGGTCCTCTGTCACCCTTCACCAAGTACCTGTTGTTTGTTCCCCTGGGAGGGGTTTATATAGCGATCCTTGTGATCATTTTCCTCTTTCTTCCCCTTTAACCATTTGTCCTCTTGTTAATTAGATTTTTGTTGTTGATCCTGAAGGGGTTATCGATCCGGGATTCCCTGTGTTGCGGGCTCTCATCTGTAGCAGTGCACATGTTCTGGTCTAGTACGATTGTAAGGTAGAATTAAGGTCATGATAGTGGGCAGGGTGGTGTGGGGAGGAAGCATTAAAGAACTAGAGAAAAGTATGTTTCATTAGTGCTATACTTCACCCTGACTAACTTGTCTCTTCCTTGTGACCCATCTATAAGGGAATGTCCAGTTGCCTATAGATGGACTTTAGGTCCTCGTTCCAGGACACTTGTTCCTAATTTGATCTGCATTTATTCTCCACTCACTGACTGTGGTTTGCTTGTTTTGACATCTGTTTGAATGTTTGAAAGTACTAAATCCAGTCGCACTTGTGAAACCTGCCGGACCTGTCTTTAACTTCATTTGATATATTTGGTGGAGTGGGGGTAGGCAGTCAATCTGGATTTGGAAGTTGATGCATTGAGATTTTTAAAAATGAGAAGAGAAAATTGATTTAGAATGCTGCAAAGGGTCTCAGATGGCCATCATATGATGCTTTCATTCAGAGGTATTAGTGTAGGTGAAGGAAGAACCAGGGAAGACTTTTTAACATTCTTATTTTTTTGATGTACAGGACAGCAGGGTCAGTGAGGTCTGGAGGTCTGGCTATTCAGCCACCAAGTGTGTCCTTTAGATCCTCAGATCACACCTTTAGTTACTCTTCTCTCTTTTCAGGGGTGGGGGTGAAGTTGCTTATTATGGCTCTTCTGCTCAAGTCTCTGTAACTCACACCAAATGATTGGGTGAGACTCTGCCAACAGGGTGCATATAACACAAACAGCGGGTATCAGTCAGTTTTCATTACCACCCACTGACTACAAGGATTAGCCCGCCTTGAAGCAGCAGGAGAGAGAAAAAAAATCAGGATCATTTGCAAGTGTATATTCAAGATTTCTCCCTGAATTGGCACAGGCCACAGAGACCAGTTATTCCTGAGACGAGTTTGGAGACTCAGAGAAGCTGAGCCAAGACTGTGGGGTCCTTTCTTCTCAGTGCCTGCTATGTAATTGTGGCACAGAGTGACAGGCAGGCTGAATTCCTGGCCTGGGGAGACAAATGCCAAGGGAATAGGTGACTGAAGGGTTGCAGACCTGAGAAAGACTTGACTGTTGCTGTGGACCAATGCCCATCTCTTCAGTTTGCTAATCCAGATATGTGGTAACCTACTAGCCCCTTCATTGTGAGTGTCATCTTTGAGTTCCATGAATTATCAAACCCATTGCAGATATCGACTGCCATGGGGGGAAAGTGGATGTTAGACTAGATAACAAAAGATAGAGCAGGGGGTCATGTCTGGAATGCAGAGGAGATCGGGTATGTCCACCTCCATTGCCACTGATTGGATTATCTTCTGTGTATCTTTATTATTAATATTATTCTTGACCTATGCCTCTTCTTAGTTTTCAGTCAGCCCACTGCAAGCAATTAAAAAGTGCAAGAAAAACAATGTAAAGCTGTGAAATGTTTGTTCTCCATATTTATGTTAGAAAAATATAAAATTCCACTAGCAATCTAAGAAGGTGATGGAATCCTCTTGTTTGATTGTTTTATTCTAGATTCATCTGTCGGCACCTTGTTGAGTGCCTGAGGAAGCCTCAGGCTTTCTGTTTTCCCAATTACATTTCACTCAGGAGTCCCCTCATCAGGATGCTCATTCTTATCTCCCTCCTTAGCAGAGGTTGCTGCTGGTTGTCTGCTATCGCTCCTGTCAAGTGACCCTCTGTGGATAGCTCTCTTTACAGATTCAGAAGACTACCCCTCTTTGATGGTCCCTAGGTGCATTTACCCTGGGACCTGCTCTATCCCTTCGGACTACCCACACCTTGTGATAATGAAACAAAACTAAAATAAACTCAATGCCCAACTCATAGCAACTCTATTGGAAAGAATACAACTGTCTCTAAGGGTGTCTAAGACCATAACTTTGCAAATAGTCCCTTAAATAAAAATTTCTCAAAGCACAAGTGCGTTAGGCTGAGTGTAGAGAAAGTCAGGGATACTTATCTTTGTACGAGAAAGAACTTTATATCAAGAATGTATCCCAACCTAGTCCAATTCAAGTCCATAGGTCTGATGCTAACCTGGTCTTATTAAGACTCAGGTAGCTGCTGATCAGTGATGCAGAACAGTGAAGCAGGCAACAGAAACGTCACCAATTGGGGTATGTAGAGAAAGGTGGATCCAAAGTGAATGGCAACATCGTCAGGTGGTGACAGCTCTCAGGGTGGGGGGTCCACAATGGGCTGCTCTTGGTGGCGGACACAGAGCCCCAGTGAAGTCTCAGCAAGAAGGAAAGTGGAGAGAGAGAGAGAGAGAGAGAGAGAGAGAGAGAGAGAGAGAGAGAGATTCCTATGTCTCTCTTATTCAGAAAAGCTTATGATGAAAAGGAGATGCTGTCAGGCTTTGATCTGATTGACAGGTGGAACTGTACCCTTAGGCAGGAATGTCTGCCTGATGGAATATCTAACCACCAAACCCCATTTACACAGTTTATCTGTGTTCTGCTCATTTCAGCTGCAAAAAAAAAAATTACCAAGAGATAAATAGCAATAAATATTTTATTAACTCTTAAACACCAGTTGCTATTGAGCCAACACTGGTTTGGTTTGTGTCAACCTCATGAGCCTAGGAGTACAGCCTAGGGGTTTCCTCGATGGATTTTTCAGAAGTAGGTGACCACAAGACATTTCTTCTCAGATGACTCTGAGTAGACTCAAACTTCCAACTTCTCAATGAACATCTGGACATGTTATCTGCTTGTTCCACCCATGTACTTCCTATACCTTGTGCAGCCTTGATGCTAGATTCTATGTGTGGGTAAAAGAAGACTTGGTGGCTTAGGGCTTAAGCACTTCACTGCTCACGGAAACATCAATGGTTTGAATCCACAAGCTGCTCTGTGGGAGATATATGTGGATTTCATGAACATTACAACCTTGGAAACCATAGGGTGTAGTAAGAGTCAATTCTATGGTTAAGAGTTTTATGGAATGATAACAAATTTAGCAGAGTTGTATGCCTACAGCTTTATATCATGCATTTCCCCTTTATAGTTACTTCTAAGAGTAGTTCCATATTAGTAAAACTTTTCATATTCCAAATCTTGATTTTTATCGGCTATATATTGTTCAAGTGGAGAGATCTCAACTGAATTGACTACATGATTCAAGGGCTTTGGTGATCTCTCTTCTTTCTGCCTTCTCTAATTGAGAAGCTCCTCATTTCAGAGTTGTACTTCATCAGGGAGAAGATTATATGAGGCAGTGTCACCACCCAGTGGAGGGCACTCCTATTGGGCACAACTAAGTCACCTCCTTTACAAGTAAAGATCTTTTATGTTCAGACTTCATTTTGGTAGTGGGTAAAGGAGGAAACTTAGCTTTATAAATTGCAGAGATGGAACTTACACCCATGACTGCTTTCTCTAAATCCAGGGCTCATCTCCTCCAAGATATACTCTAACTCTACCACTGGGTATAGAAACCACAAGATAAGATGGCAACTTAAAATAAGAAGTGTGGTGTCTCTCAAATTGTTATATATGTTCTAACAGATGCCAATAGGTTAGCTTTCTGATTCCAGTTTTCATTTAAGAAAAACAACCATCTTTTTTTCTCGAATCATAAAAATCTACAATAAAATGACATTCTGAACTATAAGGCATTCTCGCTGGACATCAATCTTCTCATTTTTATCTTAAGGCAGCACTGATTGGTTGTCTATATTTAAGTAATTATGAAATAAATTTAGCTCTGAGAACGTTTTCCTATTGAAGATTTTCATTCCTGAGTCTCACAGTAATGGTATAAGAGATTATGTTTATATAAATCCCTGGAGACTTAGAGGAATAAACTAGAAACTTAACTTGAGTCCTTTAAAATCTGGTGCTCTTTCTGTGCCTCCACTAGACATGACAGAATGATTAGATTGTCTTCAGAATTAGGTGTACAACTGCCTGAAGGCTGTACCAAGTTAATCCAACTCTCTTATGCACACTTGGACAACTTTTCTTCAATATACCAGAAAGAATGGCAACTTAAAGGCCAGAACTTTGAGATTTCTACACATTGTGTTCTTTTGGTTTAAGTTTGTTTACATTGTGTAGAGAATGATTTTCATTAGAAAATGCATGGATGATGTGTTAGTCCGGGTAGATTAGAGAAACAAATCCATAGACATGCATATGCATATAAGAGAGAGCTTAGAAAACATCCCAACCCATTCCAGTCCAATGTCATAAGTCCAATATTAGCCTATATGTCTGATACCAATATAGAAGTCCTCTTCAGATTCATGAAGCACATGCAATGACACCAGGACAATCGCAGGTCAGTGAGGGCAGAGTCTTGTGTATCCAGTGGCAGTAGAAGCATCTCAGTGCTGGCAGAGGTCTTCCCGTGGCAACTCCAGTTTCCAGGGCTGAGAGTCTATAAGCATGCTGCCATGTGTCTTGTCAGAAGAGTATCTCCGAGGGACTGAGGTGTGAATCTCCTACCTCCAAAAGGGAAATACTGCCAGGTTTCCCAGAATCCTCTGGAGAAGGCCATGGCCACACAGAGGTCTCATTGACTATCTCCAAATTGACAGGCTAGATTCCACTCCTACACTCTTAATCCTCAAATTGACACCAGATTAGGTGACTGCCACAGATGTGAACAGATTTCTCTGATGCTTGCCCTGGTTCTCTTCCAGCACACAATGGATGAACATACTATATAACTTACATGGAAAACATGTACATTTGAAAAACTTGAGCTGCTTTTGATTTATCTGAAGCCATGGAAAACTGAGGAGTTTTTTTTCTCCCTCGATTCTGGAATCATCACTTTTTGGCTTAGATTTTGCAAGTATTTTGCTCAAAATCATCTCAGAATGGACTTCTGCATAACTTATTCCCTGACTTTCGTTTTTGAGCACTTGGCCCTATCTTCTCCAGGTTTCTGTATCTCTATGCCTTCTTTCTCGCCTTTCCTCTCACCTGTATTTGGCCCCTTTAACTTATGATTACATTTCACAAGATTTTTTCAGGGATTTTAAATAAAACTAAGTGTATCTTCTCTACCTCTATATATTCTGCCTGGTGACCCAAATTTCAATTTTTCATGAATTTCTACTTTCTCCATTGATTGTATTTCTTAACCTGTATTTATTTTTATTGGCTTCTTAAGCACAAACATTCATGTCTCTCTCTATATATTTTTGGTTTAGTACTTTTGACCCCAGGCCATCAAAAGATACCTGTGCATTAGACATAAAGTGAGGAGGTGAAGATTTTTTTCTTTTTCTTTCTTGGCATACCTTGTCCTTGCCAGATTTCAGGAGAATTGGATTGTGTAGGAAGTATATGCACTTGTTAAATCTTATCTTGGGCTTCTCATCACATTATACAGTGTCTACTTTATCTTCCCAATGTTTTTGTAATCTGTGCAAACTGTGTCTTTGCATGTTACTGGTTAAAAAACCAAACTGATGTTTATGTTACTGGCTGCTCCCAGGTACTTTGATTTTTAAGAGTTATGAGACTCTCTTTCTCTCTCCCCACCCCTCCTCTTTTTCTAACCATAAAAATATTCCAAAAACTTTTAAATGGATGATCTTTCCTTTGTGTTTAATTTTGACAGGAGACACATTCTTATGTCTTTTGACCAAATATTTGGTGCTGTGTTGATGGAAACTCACCTCTTTCGAATTAAGAAATCAATTAGCTTTGGCCACCGACTTAATTCATTTCCCCCACTATCATGATTCTAATTTTACCTTACAAATCAGGCTAGACCAGAGAAAGTACAATGGTACAGATAACTGAAAACACAGTGAATCCAGGACAGATGATTCCTTCAGGACCATTGCTGAGAGTGGTGAAACTTGGAGAGTGAAGTGAGAAAGAAGGAACCAATTACAAGGATCTACATATGACCCCCTCTCTGGAGGACAGACAACAGAAAAGTAGGTGAAGGGACAAATCGGATAATGTAAGGCATGACAAAATAAAAATAATTTATAGATTATCAAGGATTCATGAGGTGTAAGGGTGGGGAGGGAGGGGAAAAATGAGGAGCTGATGCCAAGGACTCAAGTCGAAAGCAAATGTTTTGAAACTGATGATGGCAACAAATGTACAAATGTGCTTGGCATACAATGCATGACTGCATGAATGGTGATAAGAATTGTATGAGCCCCCAGTAAAATGATTAAAGTAAAAAATAAAACTAGAATTCCAGATTAAATCCACTTTCCATGTTAATCAATGTTTCTTACATCTTTAGCATTTGTAGCGACACTTGGTGTGTGTTAGTCCTTAAGGTAGTGACTTAGTCCTCCAGGTAGTGATTTATTTATTTTTGGATCTTAAATACTAAACTTTCAGCATTTGTCCTTTCAGTAACTTTGTCAGTGTCAGCAGACTCAACTCAAATACCTGAAAATGACTAGTGTTTACAATTACAGGGATAATTTAGCATCTGTTCTGTTTCAACTGGTTCTATAAATTCCTGCATTTACTACCTGATTCTACAATGAAATATTTTGATCTGTTTTAGAAACCAAACAAAGCAAGCAATGAGGAAGAGATTCAGACAGCTTACCTGTGGCTATGGTTGTCAAGGAAACCATTTCCTTATGAAGTATTTGGCAACAGCCTTACTCTTTTTTTTAATGCTATTAAAATAATGTCTGTCTGGAAGCATGGAGAAAGAAAATAGACAAAATTGAACAACTAAAAGTTATGATAAATCATTAGATGCAAGATGCTAATTAGCAACTGTTGTGTTGTTTTATAATGTAGAAATAAAACTTCAGAGAAGAATCAGGTTGAAAGGTAACAGAAGGAAGGGTGGAGGAAGATTTCCTGATTGATCTTATTCCAAAATTCCACCACGCTTTCAAAATGTAGTGTGCACATTCTAAAATGAGCTGTAATTTAGCCAAAGCAGCCTCATCTTTGTTATATAGAAACTTATGCAATGGGATTTTAAGCAGGTTCGATAACATCTTCAGTAGGAGATTTGAATACATTGTTCAATGACAGTTTAGACTGCAAGCAACTGCAGAGACTTCAGGGAATTGTGTGTTTACTTCACGATAAGTTTTGCTCTAAAAGGGAAGAAGCCAATTGTGGTGGATCTATGCTAATATTTCCTAAAGATCCTGAAATGGTAAACATGAAATAAGCCTGGTTTTTGTTTTTGAGAATCTCTTTTTTGTTTAGCTCATCTTAAAGAAAAACCATACACGCCTGCAGAACAAGATCTCAGTGCAGGAAATGTGATGTTGGTTGGGGCCTACAGCTTTTGCTTTGCTATATATTTCTCAAATCTTGAGTTTCCATTCATAAAATGGAGGTGAAGACAGGAAAGTCTTATGATTCTTCAAAGAAAAGGAATAAATAGAGCGTACTGGGAAGCTATCCTAAACCCAGAAGAGAAATAAATTCTATATTTTTCTGAGAATTTTATAGTTTTAAGTCTTGCAAGTCAAATGAAAATGCATTTGGAAGAGGTAACTTCTTAGTTGATATTAATATCTAGAGGGAATTAATGTTTCTCCTTGAATGATTTCTTTCTTTTAAAAATATATTGATTAGGCTAATTGTCTATGCAAATAAAACGTAAGCACAACCATTACTTCCGGTTATCTTTCATTTCCCCTCCTTGTGTGTGCCAGCACTTGGCAAAATTAGAGGTTCGCAATTGTTTGCCTTACAATTGGCCACCAATGAAATGTTGTTCAGGTAACTTATTTTGGTAAACCACGTGGGTAGGTAGTATCTGACCTCATCTGACTTCTCTATTGTCAAGAGGCAAGGGTCAGACATACCTCCATGCTCTATCCTATTTTACCTTATGCTGACACCTACCATTTCTCTACTTCTTTGCTGTCTTTGATCATTCCTTGCAGTGGCCACCCAGAACTCACAGACAGTACTCACAATGAAGGGGATTCATTATGGAAGTTAGTAGGTTATCAGAAGTCAGTATGAACAAGCAGTAAGGGTACAGTTATTGGTCCACAATAATACCTCCCCTCAGTCAGTAGCCAAATCTCTCTTCAGTCCTTCCTCAGTATCTCAGCCAGATGATAGCCAAGTCTTTTTCTGGTCCATAGCTTCTCAGTCATGTGACCTCTTGGCTTTCAACTTCTTGGGCCAGAAGGCTGGCCTGTTCCTGTACTTCACAGTCCCATTGTTTCAACACTGTTCCTCTTGCTCTGTCCTATAATCTCCATGCCATTATCTCTGGTGCCTTTTATGTCAGCCTCCTTCACTTGAGACAGAGATCAGGAACACGATTTTCCAATGGCCTTTCGTTTTATCTAGTTGTACCTGCCAAGGGCTTACAGTGACCAGTGACCTCTGTTAGTGCTACATTTCCTCTGTTTGCACAGTTCCACCCAGTTATTTGATGGGCACTAGAGATTTTGATAGAAGAAATTTCACTCTACTGTACTTATGATTTACACGCATTTATTTCTTCTCCATTTTTAAAATAAATCATTTTATTGGCGGCTCATACAACTCATCATGATCAATACGTATATCAATTGTATGCAGTTCTCATTTGCACATTTGTTGCCATCACCATTCTCAAAACATCCTCCTTTTTAGGCCCCCGTATCAGCTCCCTATATTTCCCCTCCCTCCCCTCTCTGCCTCCCCCATGAGCCTCTAATAATTTGCATGAAAATTTAGCCAGTAGACCATCTATCTTACATTCAACAATTGATGCACATTTTGCTTCACCTCATTCATTGTAATCCCCTCAGTGCTGCACCATTCAGGTTAAATTCTCCCCATGTTTCCTATTTTCAATCCTTCTTTTCATCTAGCCCTTCTGGATTTTGTCACTGAGCAAAAACTGTCCCCTGATCTCAAATGATTGATTATTCATAAGGCAATTTTTCACTTGTAGACCTGACAAGTGTTTGGCTAAAAATTGAACCAAAGGAATGAGTGAGTTCATTTTCAAACTGCAACTGAGAATCATAGTCTGGGATTCCACCAGTCTCTATCTGAGTAGTAAGCCTGATCTCTTCTTTGAAGGTGAGTTTTGTTGCATCTTTTTCTTTCATTCTACCCAGATGCTCTAAGGAGATCTTTTCCAGAGCAATTGTAGTGGTAGTCAGGTACAACCTAGTTCAGGATCAGCTTTACACTTACTTCAAAAGATTATGAAGCATTATCCTGATTCCTCTTAGAGAGTTCTCCAACAGCATTTTAAATCAGAAGAATGTTTCCATTGAGTCAACTGTGACTTACAAAGTAGAACCACCCATGGGTTTCCTAAACCCCGTTGTAATAGTTTTTATTGGACTGCTAATTGCAAGGTCAGTAGTTGGAAAACACCAAGAGAAAGATAGGCTTTCTACTCCCACAAAGAATTAGTCTTCAAACCCATAGGGGCAGTTCTACCCTAGAGCTTGTATGAGTTGGGATTAGTTTGATGGTCCTGAGTTTTTTGAGTTTTAATCATTATGGAAGCAGATTATCTCTTCTCTGTTTCCCTGAGCAGCTGGTGGGATTGAACTACCAATCTTTCAGTTAGCAGAACACTAAACCACTAAGCCATGAGGGCTCCAAAGAATGGGAAGAAAAGAAAATCAATATATATTAAGACTAACTGACTGATCTCATAAAAAAGAATCCTGTAAGAAGGTAAATAAACAATGAACAAGTTGGGGCTGAGCCCCGGTGGCGTAGTGGTTGTGCGTGGAACTGCGGCCCACTGGGACGGAGGTTCAATTCCAGCAGTGGGGCTGGGCCTCCTACTCCCACCACCGGAGAGCAGTGATGCCTAAAAAAAAAATTAAAAAAAAATGAACAAGTTGTAAAGACTACTGGTTCTTTCACATGGGGAGCCATTAAAAGAAAAAGGATGCATAATTGACTTTGACCCTGAAGGGCTGTACCATAGATGAACAATTTGACTTTCACAGATCCATGTAAGGTCTGTGGACAGAAGTTATGTCAAAATAGACATCCAATGACCCAGCACTATTAAAAAATGGATGAATCTGCTCATGATATAGAAACTTACCAATACCAGACATCTCTAAATATGTTGCCTGTCCTCTCTTGGTCTTTGGGTTCCCTTTTTCTTTAGATTTTTATGTATCCATTGCATCAAATGCCTCTATTCTTTCAAATGGTTTTGCTTTTCTTCTTTTTTTAAACCATTTTTGAGGGACTCATACAACTCTTATCACAATCCAACCATCCATCCATTGTATGCAGCACACATTTGTACATTTGTTGCCATCGTCATTATCAAAACATTTTCTTTCTACTTAAGCCCTTAGTATTAGCTCCTCATTTTCTCCCTCCCTCCCCACTCCCCCTCCCCTCATGAACTCTTGGTAATTTATAAATCATTATTATATTGTCATGTTGTACACTGTCCATTGTTTCCCTTCACCCACTTCCCTGTTGCTGTTCCCCCTATCAACTCCCCCTTCCCTCCACCCTTCCGGTATCACCACTCTTACCACTGGTCCTGAAGGATCATCTCTCCTGGATTGCCCATATTTCATTTCCTATCCATACCAGTGTACATCCTCTGGTGCAGCCAGATTTGTAAGGTAGAATTGGGATCATGATAGTGGGTGAGGGGACGGGAAGCATTTAAGAAATAGAGGAAAGTTGAATATTTTATCATTGCCACATTGTACCATCTCTTCCCCATGACCCTTCTGTAAGGGGATATTGCTTCACCTACAGCTGGGCTATAGGTCCCCAATCTCTATGTCCCCTCATTTATGATGATCTAATTTTAGTTCTTTGATGTGTGATACCTGATCCCTTAAACACCTTATAGTCACACAGACTGGCTGCTTCTTCCATGTGGACTTTGTTGCTTCTGAGCTAGATGGATGCTTGTTTATCTTCAAGCCTTTAAGACCCCAGACACTATATCTTTTGGTAGCTGGGCACCATCATCTTTTTTCACCTTATTTGCTTATGCACACATTTATCTTTAGTGATCATAGCAGGAAGGTGGGCACACAATTATATGAATTTTTTTTTGTTCTTTGATGCCTGATAACTGATTCCTTTAACACCTCATGGTCACACAGGCTGGTGTGCTTCTTCCATGTGGACTTTGTTGCTTCCAAGATAGATAACCGCTTGTTTACTTTCAAGCCTTTAAGACCTCAGACACTTTATCTTTTGATAGCTGGGCACCATCAGTTTTCTTCACCACTTTTGCTTATGCACACATTTTTCTTCAGTGATTGTTTCAGGAAGGTGAGCATCATGGAATGCCAATCAAATGCTTTTTCATCGATGTTTGAAACTTCTCAGGTCTCACACATCAATCCAAGCTCTTCCATTTTACTTGTACATTCCATAGATGTGAGAAACAAGGGAAGTCATATGGTTTAATCTTCTCATGGTCTCTGAGCTTGTCTTCTTTCCATTTCTACCCTATCATTTGAACCACCAGTGTTTTAGTTAACTATAGAGGACTTAACCAAAGACATTGCCTATTTTTACATGACTTCTGTCCATTGACCCTACTTGGAACTACAAAAGTTAAATCCCTCTTTCATATAGGACAGTCCTTCAATTACATGATGATCTCTATCATGCCTTCCTAATTCATCTTTGAAATTTCTGTTCGAAAAGGGCACAAATTGCTCATTGAACTAGCAATAATAGCTAAAAACCAAAACTCTAACCTCAGTAGTTGCTTCTGACTCATCGTGATCCTATAGGATAGAGGAAAATTGCACCATAAAGTTTCTAAGGCTGCAAATTCCTACAGAAGTCAACTGCTCCATCTTCTCCCACACAGAGGATAGTGGATTTCAGCTGCCTTGTCTTTGACTGGAAGCCATGTATTCTAACCACTGTGCTACCAGGGATCCATCATAAAACTAATACTCACTAAAGATATACTAAAGGAATATACCAACAATTTTAAGACTAATTTTTTTCCCTGACTGCAAGATGGGTCGAATAATTCAGTTTATTCAAATAATTTTTTTAGCTTCAACTTGTATATTGGGGACATATGGCTGAATAAGAGATAGTAATTTCCCGATTAAACCTCATGGCCTAGTTAGGAGGAAAATGTATAAACAAAAATTAACTGTATTCAGGCAAGGTTGTGGAAAATATACCTGGTTGATTTAATGTCAGCTTCAGAATATTGCATTCCCATCAGATTAATAGGGGTCCTGAAGACAGGACCAGAAGCCAGGTGTACCTTCAGAGGTCAAAGACATGGCTATGTATGTTGGCGCTAAATGTGAATTAACCAAGCATGTTCAGAAGAAATTCCACATTCTAGTTCTCCTTGCTAGTCTTTGTCTTCCCTTAGTTTAGAATTCTCATTTATATATTATCTACCATCTATTAATTTATGGCCTTCTCTGCCTTAAGACCCAACTCTTTTCGACATTGATTCCCAGTCAGGTGGTCACTTTTTAGACTCAAAGTAGATGTGTAGTTTTTGAGTTCTTGCTTCTCAGATTGCTACAGTTTAAAGTTCAGATTTTCTGTTTGCTTTCACAATCATAATGGTTTTATGATTACTCTAGTTACTTATGATCTCATTTTCAATTTTACAAATGCAAGCAAATGTACAAAACACTAGAGATGGGAGATGGCTCCAATGCCACACACTCTGTTAATGAGTTCTCTCAAAATACTATTTATGTCTATTTTTTCCTTCATTAAATGTTTTTGCTGGAGTTGTTTGTGGCTTCAGTAAGAGTAGTTTTAAAGACTACCCTGAATATCAGAAGAAGCAACAAAAAGCTTCTGAGCTGAGATTGGCCTGGACAACTTTTGCTCATTACTCCAGTGCTTTTCTCAGGCTTACAGTTTTTGGTCCCCACTGAGAAGAGTCCTGTAAAAAAAGGTAATTTTAAAAATAACCCTGCCCCTCACCAAAAGTGCCAGATTATCACCCCCAAAACAACCTTATCACTTTTAAAGTATTCTCCATTATACTTAATACATTTCTCAAATCTGTGATTCCATTCTTGGAAACATTTTTTCAAACTCATCTCTTTGAATTGTTGACAATGTCTCCCTTCACCTCTTCTACATCATCAAATCACTATCCTTTTATATCTCTCTCACATTCACAAAAACAAAAAGTTGCATGGAGTAAGGTCAGATGAGTAAAGTGCGTGGTGTAAAAGGCAAGCTATTTTTGTCCCCAAACTGGCACACAGACAGCTAGCTGCATGAGCAGATGTATTGACCTGGTGACAAAACCAGACCCCCATTCTGGCACAAAATAGATATAGTTACACATTCCTTTCAGAAACTCTAACTAGAAAGCTTTATTAACAGTCTGGCCTAGTGGAATGAACTCCAAATCCACTATGACCCTCACATCAAAGGAACAAGTGAGCATCATCTTGATCTTTGATTTCACTTGATGAGATTTTTGGAGGTGAGGTGACGTTGGTGTCTCCAAGTGGCTTGATTCATGTTTGCTTTTGGGGTTATGAGAATAATCATCATGTCTCATCACCTTGAGGAAAAAAATCTGGGTCGCTTTGGAGCTGCTCTTTCAAAGCATGGCATGTTTCTACTCAAACATCTTTTCCTTAGTCAGTCAAAGTGCAAGGCACAAATTTCACCAGAACCTTTCTCATTCTAAAATATCCCCTTAAAATTCACTGAACTGAAATCTAAGATAGTCCAGATAACTTCCCCATCTCTTCTGTGGTCCATTATCATCAATCTTCAAGCATAAGTGCACACATGTTGAAGACATTTTTGTCCGGGAAGTTGACAGACATGCAGAACAAGGTTTGTTGTAAATTGACATTTCACCTTTTTTGAAATGAGAAAACCACTCCTACAGTTGAGTTTTTCCCATAGGACTGTCTTGTAAGCTATTTTCAACATCACAACAGGTTCTTCGGCATTTTTCCCCAACAAGAAACATTTCATAGCCACCACAAAAAAACAAGGTTCTAGAGAAACTGTTTTTATTTTAAAAAATTCACTGTGACTAGAGTGAACCTTATCAGGCAATGCCATGGGTAACTTAGCATGAGTTGTTCAATGCTTGGGAAATGGTATTGGGAAAAATGACTATTATAAAACCTCCATTCTACCCAGTAAAATTCTGGTTGTTTTTTTTTTGGAGGAGTACCCGCTGGTATAATTTATATATCATAAAATTAAGTGACTTAAACATGTTTAAAAAGAATAACTCCATTATCACCACAATAAATTTTAGAACATTTTCTTCTTGTATTCATTATTAAAAGATAGCCATACCCCTGAACCCCTGTTGCCAAAACTGTAAGAAACAATTATTGATCCATTTGTTCTCAATAAAGATTTACCTCTTCTGAATATCATATAAAGAAAAGCATACAACAGTAACGAAATAAAAGAGGAAGACCCTCATTAAAAAAGTAAACAGAAGATAATAATAACTAGGACAAACTGCAATGAGTCAGAAAAGAGAACAGATGATAATGTGCTAAATGGTAACCAGTGACATCTGCATTAGTCCACTTCCCATGCACTCTGCCATTAGCAAGGGCTACTCATGTCTGTTTTCAATGGCCAGAGGACATTCACTGGAGGTTTAAAATCTATGGGGAACATGCAAACAGATTTTAAGCTTTCACTGTCATCTATAGACATCTGCATACTGCTCAGAATTTAAATTCTAAGCCAATTCCTTTGCTGGTCTTGGATTTTATTGTTTACAATCTTTGGATCATACAGGCTGGTGTACTTCTATGTGGACTTAGTGGCCATCTTATTTAGATGGTTGATTGTCTTAAAACAAGTCTTTAAGACTGAGGCACTATCCTTCCTGATAGGTACCATCTGCTTTCTTCACCACACTTTGCTACAGCACTCATATTTTCAGTGATCTCTTCATGAGGTCAAGTACTGAGAAAGACAACATTAAAAGAATTTACTTTTCTTGGATTAGTGCTAGGACTATATGTGAGGTCAAAATCCATTCACATATCTATGGTTTATATATTTTCCAAATGTACTTTAGCGATATCATTTTATTGGGGGAACATTATAAATCCCCATGAAACACACAGTAATTCAATTGATATTTATTGAACTCACTGTCATTGAGTTAATGCCATCTCGTATTGACCCTGTAGGACAAGGTAGAAATGTATGAGTTTTCAAGACTGTAACTCTTTACAGGAATAGAAAGGCCAAGCTTTCTCCCAGGGAGTGACTGATGGTTTTGAACTGCTGATCTTGCAGTTAGCAACCCAACATATAACCATTACACTACCAGAGCTCCAGAATTTTGAATTAATAATACTATCAAATAATGTATTAAGTATACTATCAAATTCTTTTAGTCAAATTTAGCCAATGGTAAAAAAATCAAAATACTATTGTGAAATGGGACATATACATATATAGAACAGTTCTCTAGACTAAAATACATGGATTATTGATGTGTACAGTTTAAAATGTTAAATCACTGGATACTATTTAAATAAACAATGATGATTGGAGAACAGACAAAACTTGCAATAATGCTCATTTACAAAGGCAGGACTATGTCTGCTGGACTATACATGTCATAAAAAAGCAAAGGTAGTATAGAAATAACAAATATATGGTCATATTGAGTTGCCATTTTCTGACCACTCTCAAAACAAAATATTTGAACCAAAGTCCAAATATTTGGACTCCGGAATTGTAGTCATCTCCTTATTACATAAGGGTGTTTCAGCCTCAAGTTCAATGGGGGGATACTTCAGTTCCTTTAATCTGCTACAGGCATGTTTAAGTTAAAGTATAAATCCATTAGAGGAGTTTACACATGGATCATTCTGCTGGGGCTCAAAGGATGTTGTATATCTTAAGAGGACAGGTTCTGAGATCTGGTTGTGCATAGAATGTGTACAGCTGGATAGAAACTAGGTCAGAAGCGTCTAGTTAGGAACATAATTCTTGGCATATTCTTACTTTGAAGGTCTATGTAAGTAAGGTTAAGCATTTTCCCTAATGGCAGGTTGCCCCACCTAGTTTATCCACCAACAGAAGTGAGAGCACCTTCTCCAAGACAGACATGCCCTTCCTCTCCCACTTTTGAACCTGGATTTCCATTAAGGTTCCCTGAGAACTCTTGTAGGAGTGTCTATTAGGCTCACCTGAGTTGAGCGAGGTCTCTTCTGTTGAAATGGTTAGTATATATGAGGGTGATATATGGATCGTGAACATTTGGCAGTCATACCACTGTGTTGCTTAAGAGATTGGATTAGAAGATTTCGTGACCTGATAATAGATGCCTGGCCATGTCTTTGTGTTCATCCTTATAGTAGTGGTCTCATACAATATTTGTTCTTTTGTGGTTGAATAATGTCACTCAGTATAATGGGTTCCAGGTACATCCATGTCAGGAGGTATTTCATGGTCTTATCACTATTTTTTAGGGATGTATATTATTCCTTCATGTTTATAAAGCAGAGTTTCTTTATTCATTATTTTACGGATGGCAATTTGGGATGTCTTCAGTTTCTTGCTATTATTACCTGTGTTATGATGAACATTGGAGAGAATACATCTGTTCATGTTTATGTTGTGTCTCTTCCTTCTTTGGGATATACATATGGCAGAGGCATCACTGAGTTCTATGATATTTCTGTTCCCAACTCTTTTAGGTGGCTCTATATCGCTTTCCACAATGTTTTTTTTTTTTGGCGGAGCATCACTGCCCTCTGGTGGGATAAGAGGCCCATTCTTGCTTCTGGATTGCTGCTGCTGGATTTGAACAGCCAACCCAGTAGGCCACAGTCCTGCACACAACCACTGTGCCACCAGGACTCAGCCCTCCACAATGGTTTTAAATATTTACAAGTTCTTCAGCAGTGTGTAAGTGAACCAATATCAATAAACCCTTTCCAGAATTTTTTTATTTTCTGATTTTCTTAAAAGCTATTATTATAGGTATAAAGTGATATCTTATTGCATTGATTATAAAAGATGGATAAAATTTTATATGATGCATGCTCCTCCCACATGGGCAGAATGGGAGTTACTATTTTAAATTAAGAAAAGAAATTGGATTCAATCTGGTGTGCACATCCACAAAAAACAGAAGAATCAGGAGAAGAGAAAGTGGATTAATGGAAGCAATGATATTCAAGCATCAATATTTGTGACTTCAAGTTTTACTTTCTTTTTCTCTCTCTCTCAGATTTCTTTCCAACAGATCTCTAATTAGTTTGACATAAGAATACCATACATTAAAAATGGATATGCTGATGCATGCTGAGTCACACATCTGCAGTCTGAGTTACCATCTCCATGTACATAACAAGTAACTTGTGATAGACTTAAGCCACATGATGTCATCAGCTAACACCATCTAGAACAGGTAGACACTAAACTCCATGGGTAAAGTCCTGAGATAAGCTCTCTGGTCATTTTCCAAAAGGCTTTGAATTTTTAAATGTTTATTCTGATTTTTATAATCTGACCAGGTACTCATGGAACAATAATGTATTATAGGTCAGCGGTGCAAACTATTTATTTCAGCAAGTGTTTCCACTGCTACCATGTAATGATGTTCTGGAGATTGGGGTGGAGCAAGAAAACCAAAAACACAAGTTTCAAACTTTCCCTAACTCTTATAAAAGTCGCAATTAGTCTAACCAAATTTTGTTTTGATTACTACTTTCCAACACTTGAAATCTATTCAAGTTCTTATACTATTCGCTGTTTCTCCTCCTACCCAGTCATGGTGTGAGATTCAGTTCTGCAAGCATTTATTACTCACCTTCTGCATCCAAAACACAAAGTCCTGGGTGATGGCTGCACTCACAAGAATGGATGTGCACTTCATAAACTATCCCCTCAAAACCGTGTTTTCAGGCACAAATCTGAAACTTAGACATCTTGACCTCTGGATCACATGTTTTTCCTCAGTATTCCATTCCAGAATTGGAGGCTAAAGAATTGCATGTTGTAGGCAATACAAACAGTCAAGTGCAGGTTATTATGAAAAAAAGATTTAGTTGGCATGGGTAATCCCAAAAACAAATTATGTCAATTATATAATAAAAATTAGGCAGAACATTTAAATCAGGCATGCACTAATCATTTTCCTAAACTTACCTCGTGCAATCTGCCAACTCCTGATTATGTGGGAGTTGCTAATTTTTGCAGATTCTTTGGAATCTCCTATGGTTATATTCTGTCCTGGCACTCAGGTTTCCATGCTTAAATGTTACCAAAGGGATTAGGGGAAAATGTTCCTCAGCTCCTGAATCTTAAGAACTTAAACTAGGTCAGCTTCACCGTGGGTCAAACTACATGACAGCCAAGTTGAATGTGATGATTAGGGATTAAGTCAATTAGGTATTCCTGGGTACAGGTCAGTGCAGTGTTCAGTCTAACAATTATGCCACAGCTGGGTGCTCCCTGGTGTCATAAGCCTTTTTGTACAAGAGAGAGTCTGAAAGATACAATCCTATTTGACCCTTAGCCTTTTTCTGGACCTGGAGTTTGAACCAGACTCCTCCATCTCCTGTTTGTGTTGTCTGTCAATTACCAATGGTGGATACATACATTATGTGACTTCGAACCTCTACACCCACAAACTGTGTCCTCTGCTGTCTCTGCTTCATCAACTTGTTTCCTGTTCCTCAGTGTCTATGTGTCAGAAGAAGCCTGACTTGAACTTATCTATTTCCATAATTGTGCAAAAACAGTTCTTTCCATAATTGTGCAAAAACAGTTCTCCTTCTATATACAGCACATACAAGTGACACTTCAGTTTGCTTCTCTAGAGAACACAACCTAACACACTACTTGATCAAGAAGAATGAAAAATTTTGAACACTTCCCTGTGCTCACATGGAAACTGTATATGGATAAAGTGGCAGTCCTTTGAACAGAACAAAAGAATACTGCTTGTTTTAAGATCAGGAAAGGTGTGTTATATCCTCTCACCATATTTATTCAATCTATGTGCTCAACAAACAAGCCAAAAAGCTGGTCTATATGAAAAAGAACTGGCAATCAAGATTTGTAGGATTGGAGATGGTACAATCTTGCTTGCTGAAATTGAAGAAGACTTGATGCACCTGCTGATGAAGTTCAGGGATTTCTTCCTTCAATATGGATCACAGCTCCTTGTAAAGAAAACAAATAATCCTTCCCATTTAACCATGACATATAACTATAATAAATGGACGAAAAATTGAAAATGATAAGGTTTTAATAACCAAAAGAACAACCACAGCAAACTGTCTGATATTCTAAATCTCCTAAGGCACCGCTTTATGTTGATCTAAAATTTTCCTCTAGTGTTATTCTCTGTGGAGATCCTTGTTTCCATAAGGTGAGGATGATCTTTATACTCCCCACCTTGTTCAATGTATGTGTCTGTTTTACATGCAAAAGCTAAACAATGAATCAGGAATGCTGGAGAACTGATGTTTGGGGTTTCTGTGCTGGTAAAGAATATTGAATAGATCATGAATGACCAGAAGAAGAAAAAGACTATGTCAAAAGGAACACAAGCAGAATGCTCAGAAACTAGAATTGTGAGACTTTGAGGGACCATACCCTAGGAAGGATATTATATTTGGCAAAGTAAAGGGTCAGCAAAAATGAGGATGACTCTCAGTGAGATGAATGGGTGAGGTGTAGGTGGCAGCAGACCAAGCAATGATTGCGATGATGATGCCCGACTTGGGAGTGTTTTGTTCTGTTGTGTACACAGTCGCTGTGATCAAGAATCAACTCATGGCACACTTAACATCTCAATACAGGTACTGAGAACTTCACTAAAGATATCAAGTCAGCATATTTGAGCCCAGGAATTTGTGGTTTTTACCTAAGAGAGTTAGAAGTCATAACTGGGAATTGTCCCAATAAAGTAAACCTTCCTGCAAAGGGCCTGAATTTAGTGTTTTCTAGATACGGGGTGGAGACAATGTTGTTGTCAGAGAATATTACTTCTATTTCTATCCATTGAAATTTCATAGCAAAGAGTAGAACTGCCGTACTGAGTTTTCTAGGTGCAAATCTTTATAGTGGGCAATGGCCAGTTCTTTTGTCCCACAGAGCCATTGAATAGATTTGAACTACAAACTTTCTGGTGAATAACCAAGTGCTTAAACATTGAACTGCCAGGGTTTCTTGTGTGGGGTAGGGATGGAGGATGGGTGAGATAACGGATGCATATTAAGTTCCAGATTCTTGAATTCATCTAGGACTAGGTCGAAGTTAAACACTTAATTGCAGTTATCACTCTATTGCCCCTATAACACCCAAGCATAGACTTGTTTTAAACCAACACTACCCATTCTTTTGCTATAATCAACAGGATAATAAAGAATGTAAGAGCAATGAGTAGCTATGCAAGAGGTGATTGAAAACAGCATCTTGTGATTCTTTGTGTTATATTTGGCCTGTCCCTGCTCCCACAAATGATTGACATACCATCTCTAGTCAGCTGGAGGCATGTGCTAGATTGAAAGTAATGTATGGCTCCTTTCCAGGCTTAGCCCTGGAGCAGGAAAGCTGACGTTTATATGGTGCATGTGACAGAAATGTGGCCTTGCAGGACCCTTGCAGAAGCTGCAAATCTGCTCAGCTGTCCTTCATTAATCAAAAGTTGCTTGTAGTTCACTCTTCTATTGGAATGAGTCTGGTTTTCTATTATGATAGCAGAGAGGTGGGTTCATGCATCAGGCTTAGCATGGCACTTGGTCCACACTTGTTATTGTAATCTCAACCTATAACATGCAATTTCTCAAAGGGCGGACCAGCTTCATCATTTTCAGCACCACATTTAGAAGATGTCTTTGTGCATTGGCTTTTATTCTCAGCCTACTCTCCTCCTTCCAGCTCAGTCATGGGATTGGCATTCAGTGGGTTTTGACCTTAAGCAGTCAGCTGGCATTTCAAACTTTCCGTCAGGATTGGGGACGGTCTGTCAGAAAGAACTGCTGACAGGAAGGAAAGCTGGAAATCCACGCCCGATAAGTGAACCCCATAGTTAGTTCTTTGCGACATGAAAGCACCATTAGAAAGCTATTTTAAATCCTCATATTTTCAAAGAGGAAACTAGCATTATTAACAGAAATGCCACAAGTTGACAGCTTTAATAAAAAACAGCAGCAAATATTCTCTCAAAGTTAAATAGGCTGGAAGTCTGAATTCAAGGTGCTGGCTCTAGAGGAAGATTGCTATCTGCTCAGGGGGGAAGGTGATTATTCTTTGGTCCCTAGTTGATACCCATGGAGCACAACATCTATCTTGCCACAGATGTGCTTGTCCAGTTGCTGTTTAATCTCGTCCATATCCCAATCAATAGAGATTGTCTTGCAACACATTGTACACCTAATCCAGAACTTAAAACAACCACCCTGTATTAGAACGATCTCATCTACATAATAAAGAAACCCTATTTCCCAAGGGGATGAGCCCAAATTTACTTAAAGGCAATGGGTATGTACAAGTCAGAGTTTATAGTGCATTTTAGGGGCATCTGATTCAATTCCTAACACTGATGTTCTAAGACGTTGCCTAACTTTACCTGGGCAATATTGTAGGGGAGTCATTTAGACATGGGGGTCCCTGGTGGAGTGAATGGTTAGGCCCTCTGTTGATAACTGGAAGATAAAATTCACGTATCAGCACCTAGGAGTGAAGACTCAACAATCAGCTTCTGAAAAATGTGTCGGGTAGAACCGGATGGAGCACAGTTCTCCTCTGACAGACATGGAGTGACCAGCAGTCCTGCATGTGTCAAAATTCATCTGCAACTAAGGAAGGAGTAGATGATGGAAAGGAGATATGGGGAAAGAGGAAGCTACACAAGAAAAAGGAATCTTAGCTTTATATGAAGAGAAACAGAAAATGTTTGAGAAGAGCTATATGTGCTTGATGCATCTTCTGTCTTTGCCCTGTGTGAATTGATGATAAATCCTTTTGAAAATTTGATTTTTTCCTGTCCATTCAAAAATGGTTTGAAATGTTTTCTAGGAATGCTTAGTGCCAGTGGCTAGTGGAGGTAGTCAGTATTTGGACAAAAATGGTTGTGCTCTTATGCCTGGTCAAACAAACAGGGAGTTAGATCCAACCAATGGAACAAGGTATTCTCTGTTGCTGGTCCCAAATCATTGTGACCTGATAAGGATAGAGTTCTTTTCCAACTCATCAGCCTTATGTGCTTATCGGCTCAGGACTGTGGACATGCCAGTAAACATGCTGCCTAAACCCTTGTCAGCTTGTTATCACTCTGTCTCTTCTCACTGGCAGCATGTCTACCTGATCTGGGTCCCATGACATGATGTAGTCAGGAGACTGTTCTGGCTGATAACCAAGCCTGCAAATTCTGCATGCTCAGCTGTAGATAACAAAAGTGATGGGAAAGGACTTGAATTATCAATGGAACTTTTCTCCTTGGTATTTTCTCATACAATTTGCATAGTAAAAATAGCTTCTAAATAGCTGCATTTCTAATACACCTGAACTGAAGTGCATGAATATTAAATCATCTTCAGACTTTGAGTCCTACACCTGTGAAATTCTAAAAATGAACAAGCTGACTAAATTCAAAAGCCTGATATTTATGCAAACACTTGAGAGGATTACAGATTCATGTGTGATAGCTTTGTAGTGCCTGGAAAATAACAATTAAACACATTTTCAGTGAAATTCCACCTACTGGCATCATGTAGTTTCTGATTCACAGTGACCCTATTTAGGGTTTCTGAGGTTATAAATCTTTATGGGAGCAGATAGTCTCACCTTGTGGTTAGCTGTCCAATACTTACCTGGCAGCATCACAAAACCTCCTTTGGAGAGGTAGGCATGTCCAGACTTATGTGTTGTTTTTGTTTTTAAGATAAGGTGACCAGACATCCTGCTTTTTAACATTTGTCCCATGTCCCACAGCCTTTTAAAATTAAATAAATATATTATAACACTATTTTTGCATTCTATGAACATTTTTGTTGCTCCTTATAGACCAAATTTGTAATCAAGAATCCCCTGCCCCCCTTATCAATGGTGTCCTGCTTAAAATCTGGTCACTTTATTTTAAGATGCACATCTCAATATATCATTGTGGCAGCTGAATGGATTACAAATTGGAGAGGGAGAAAGTAAAAAGAGCTAGATTAACCAGGAGACCAGTGCAGTTGGGCAGGCAAGATAAAAGTGACTTTCTGGATCTGGGAGATCTGCTCATAATCTCAAGTGATATCAATGTTTGTTCACACACACAGCATAGATCACAAAGACAATTTTCTACAACCTTCTCAGGTGAGTCTCAGCTGAGATTCTTGATCAGTTATCTATGAGGCATGGATATCCATGAGTCTCCCCTAGTCTGAAAGGTATCTGGAAAAAAATAGTCCCAGGAACTCATCAATGTCCAACCCTGAGAAGAGCTGGTGCCTGGTTATCACTACCAACTGCAATAGAAGGCCCTGGAAATGGTGTGAGACAAATGTGGAACAAAACTCAAAATCTTAAAAGAAATAGGGCTTACTTATCAGGGAAGACTGATGAGACCTCTGAGACTCTGACCTTCTGGACCCAGTCTCTGTAATTGAATAGTCCACTAGGTAAGATCATAGATGCAGCATCTTTTCAAAGATCAGGTTCAGCAAGTTAGAAAAGAAGGAGGAATGGAAAGAGGAAATAGAGAAATCCAAATTGTGAATGATTAAGTGGATTACAATGGATATATTATAAAACAGTGTGCATGCATTATTGAATGTGAAAATGATAATTCTCTATAAATCTTCACCTAATTCACAATAAAAGTTTTTATACTATTCTAAATTTAAAAAAAAGAATATTGGGAGTAATATGAATAATTTATTTAAATTTCATTACTGGTGATTTTTTAAATTTTTCTTATAATTTTCAAAAGCTAGGAAAATTTGAAATAAGTGTAGTGTTGTACTGACATGCCTTCAAGAACATACTGGAGTTCTGCTTTTAATATTTATGGTTCATCACATATCTATCCGTTTTCAACCTGTCAATGTATTTTTGATGCATTTCAATTAAGTATAGCCCTCAACACAGTTAATGCCTAAACACTCCATGTATTTAATTAACTAGAAATCAGTAATTATTTTATGCAAAAACCATACATACATATTTGAAATGCAGAGATACACATATTCCATTTGATGAATTTTGACAAATGCACTCACTCATGCAATGCAAGCTCTAATTTAAAAACCATATTTCTGTCAAGCTGCCTCCAACTCATAGCAATCCTACAGGAGAGGAGAGCACAGAGTAGAAATACTCCTCAGAGGTCCTATGCCGGGAATCTTTCTTTCTTTTAAAAATATTTTCAATAGTTCTGTTGACTTATACTTCACATAACATCCAGTCCAATCATTCAACCACATTAAGGAAATGTGTGCAATCATACTAATCAGTTTCAGAACATTTTCTTCTCCTGCTCAATGTCCTCAGAACTCGCTGTCATCTGAGTTGATGTTGACTTGCAGTGATCCTGTAGGACAGGGTGGAACTGCCCCGTGGGGTTCCAGTGTGTCACTCTTTACCAGAAGAGAAAGCTCTGTCTTCTCCTGTGGAGAGGCTGGTAGTTTTGACCTGCTGACCTGGAAATTGCAGCCCAACATGTAACCATCTGGGCTACTTCCTCCCCATTTCCCCCCAGTCTTCCCTGCCAACCTCTAACTTTTATGGAAGGAAGTGGACTTTTCAGTTAGCATAAGAGCACTTAACTACTGTGTCACTAGGTCCCTTCCCAATGAAGAGAAGGAGCTTTAACATTACCCTAGAAAGTTCTCTCACGCTCCTTTTTAGCCTGTTCCTTCCCACCTACCTCTAAAGGCAACTACTCCTCTGAATTATTTCATCATAGAGTCATCTTGCCTATTCTAGGACTTCATATAAATGGAATCATATGTTATATATTCTTCATTGCAAACCTTCTTTCATTGGCAATAATGATGCCTAGATTAATCTATGCTGTTGCAAGTAGCAGCACTTTATTACTTTCTATTCTTGAATGGTCCATTTCTCTATTTTGATTTGAAAAATAATTTTTAGCATTGTTTTCTGTATGAAGGTGGCCAAAGAGGAGCTATTTGGCTGTACTCCAATTCTGCACACTCCAATTTCTCTTCAAAGCAGTTTGCATATGCTGACTCATTAATTCTCACAACCCTGTCTTTCATTTTTTTTAACAAAGATTTTATTGGCACATAATCCATATAGCATGCAATTCAACAGTTATGAGTGTTATGATCATTATCACAGACAATTTTAGAACATTTTCTTCCTTCTTGTTCTTGTTGTTATTATTCCCCCCTATTCCCCCCAACTTCCTCTGCCATACCACCAAGAAGCTATTAGCTCAGTTATTGTCTCTAACAATGTACTATACTAGATTTTGTATATAGAAAAACATGTAAAAACAATAATAAGAGATGAAAGCAAAAACATACCAAAAAAATCTAACAATAATAATAAAATAAAGCAGAGGCAACCCTTAATAGAAAAGGAAGTAGAAAATATTTAAAAACCTGGACCAAATATAAAATGGGTAAAAAGAGAAATCAACTGACAAGTTGTTAAATCATTGCATTTTCAACGATTTACTTTGCAATGTCCTCTGCAAGGCTCTTCGTATTCCTCATCCTTGGTCAAAGGGGATTCACCCTTGCATTCCCTTCACTCCCTCCATTCCCTCCACTTCACCCTCTCTCCACCCCTCTAGCAGCTCCAGTTTAACCACCGGGCTGAAGGGGCTCAACCATCTTGGTCTCCCCACATCGCCAGCTCCCCTCGCCACTAGTAAACCCAACTAGTAGAGATGGCACCATTATGGTTGGGGGAGGAAGACTTCAGGAAATTTGTATGCATCATCACTGCACGGCTGCCCCTTGACTGGTCTGTCTCCTCCCCATGACTCCCGTGTAAAGGGGTGACCAATTACCTACCAGTGCGCCTTAGGCCCCCATTCTGTTCTCCACCTCATTTGTAATGATGTGATTCTTGTTCTTTGATGCTCCCTTTGACGCTCCCTTTGGCCCCTCTTCATCACACATGCTGATGTGCTTCTTCCATGTGGACTTTGTTGTTTCTGTGCTGAATGGTGACTCGATTATCTCCAAGTCTTTGAGAGTCCAGACATTCAATCATTTGGTAGCTGGGCACCATCGTTTCTCCTTCTCTGTTTGCCTCTGTATCCATTTGTCTTCAGTGATATTGGGAGTCAATTGGTCCATTGATTACAGTTTTTGTTCTTTTATGCCTGATGCCAGATTATTTCAGCACCTCATGATCACACAGTCAAATGAGCTTCTCCTATGGCTACACATATGGTCTATACGTGTCCTCAATGAGCACAGTGATATGTGTCTAGACCTTCCACCACCATGTGGCCACGCTGGCTGTTATGTTTCTTCTGTGTGGGTGTGGTTTCTTCCCAAGTAAATGGTCTATTGTTTATCTTCAGGCTTTTAAGACCCCAGATGATACATCCTATGATGGCTGAGCACCATCAGCTTTCTTCACCACATCCTATCTTTCATTTAATATGCCTTTTTCTAGATGAAGAACGAGGCAAAGAGAAGTCAAGGAACTTGCTCAATGTAAAAAGGGAAGAAATTCCAGAGCTTACTAAGACTGATCTTTAAGTACTTACTTCAGTAGACATAGAAACAGATTTAAAATAATTAAAGAACTGAGACCAAAGAAGACCTGGGAAAGTCTTTGTTGCTGTTTATAAGTGGTGAGGGAACAATAAAAGAGAGGGATCTAAGAGCACTTTAGATTTTAGCTTGAGAAATGGGATAAATGGTGATGAAATGTATTTGTGTTATAAAGATTAGAGGAAAACCCAGATTTTTTTTAAAAAAGTCATTTTACTGGGTGATCTTACAGATGTCTTCTCAATTCATAATTCAATTATATCATGCATGATTACACAGTTGCTGCCACTGTTTCAAAACATTTTCATTCTACTAGAACTCCTTGATATCAGCTCCCCTTCATCTCCTCCCTTCCCCAACCTATAGCCCCTGGATTCCTTATTTTATGTTATAAATTTATTATTATTATGTCCATATTTTACACCATCCAATATATTCATTCACCTACAATTCTGTTATTTTTTCCCATTGAGTGGGATTATACAGTCATCATTACTATCAGTTCCCCCTCCCCTCCCCTCATTCCCTCCTCTCCTCCCCTATTGCCATACCCTCAGGGTACTCCCTGAGGGTACTCCCATTACTATTTCTGAAGGGTTGTCTATCTTGGCTTTCATGCATCAAATGATCTTACTTGTACACATGAGCATACTCATATCTAACTAGGCTAATGAGGTAATACAAGAAGCAAAATAGTGAGGGGAGAACATATTAAAGAACAAACAGTTGTTTGTTTCATCAGTACTGTACCACATCCTGAACTTAATATCCTTTCCATGTGGCCCTTCTGTGAGGGACTCATCAATTATCTTACAGCTGGGTTTGGGGCCTCCACTCTGTCCATGCTTCTTCATTTCTAGTTGAGTGTTTTGTTTTTGTTGTTGTTGTTTCTAACTGTTGACACCTAGTTCCATTTCATCTCATAATCACACAGGCTGGTGTGCTTCTTCCATGTGGACTCTGTTGCATTCTTGTTGGATGGCCGCTTATTTGACTTCAGGTCTGTAAGATCCTAGATGCTATATCTTTTGATAGCTGGGTACCATCAGCTTTCTTCACCACATTTTATGCCCCTGCTTTATCTTCAGTGATTGTGTCAGGAAGGTGAGTATCATACAGTGCCAAATTATTAGAACACGCTATTCTTGTACTGAGCTAAGATTTGAGTAGAAGTCCAAAATTTATCTGCTTCCTTATTATATTTACACACACACATACACATGGAAAAAACTATTTTTATATATTTAAAGGTATACATATCAATGTTTATCTTTATATATAAAAAATATATAAAATTTTACTTTCTTGAATCTTCTTTTTTTTCTTTTTCCTTTCTTCCTGCTATACCATCATGATTACCAGTCACTCCCTTCTCCATAGTTCCTCTGGGATACATTTCAATTGCTCATACACAACCAGGAAAGAGACACCCTCATCACTATTTTAATGCCGTTGCTATTCCCTGTCCCTGTCATTGCTGGCTCATAGCTCTCCACCCCACCTCCAACCACTGGTCCTGTTGCTGTTTCCTTAGGCTTCTGTATCCTTTCTGTCTTAAATAGAGAGACATCTGAAAGGAACAAAAAAGAAAAAGTAAATAAATAAATAGGTTTACCCTCCCCTCCCAAAAAGAACCATGTAAATAATTCCATGTCTAGTTGTTATCTTGTCAAAATAGATCTCTGTGAAATAGGGGGAAGGACTTATTATAATCTGTCAGTTCAGTTCCCATTTCTCTCAGGGTTCAATATCCCAGGACCTGCTTACCCTGGAGCACTTAACCTCTTTTCATCCTCAGCATTTATGGTTGAAGGATGTGCTTCCTAAAATGCCCATTGCTCTTCCTGTCATCAGGGATGAAGAATCTAGTGCTCCGACCTCCACCCCCAATCACCTTTAGACTTTCAGGGTGACCCCCTTGTGAGCAATCCCAAACCAGTTCGGATGTGATATCCAGAATTGCCCTCCAGTCAGAGATCTGTAATCAGGGTTCCTCAGGGTTTTGCTCCCATTGCTATTCTGTTGCACTTCCTGCCTTAATTTGCTTTCATGTGGGCAGGACAGACTGGCCACTCTCCCCAAACTATGTCTTTAGTGCTGTCCTCTGTAGCACTGACATCTAGGGCAGGGCATGCCATGTCTCGAGTTAAGGCTGGCCCTTCAGTTGTCTCTCCTAACCAAGTGCTCTGCACAGGAACATCACCCTCCAGGACTGGCAATCCAGAATGAGGTCTCTCTCTTTCTCCCTTTCCTGTGGAGATATAAAGGATGCCCTTCCCATGGGTGTATTAGTGTCCTGGTCCTCCCTTGGGAAAGCTCCCCCCCCCCCCCCCCCCCCCCGCCTTCTCCCTATGTGGGCCTTACAAGCACCCGAGGAGAGGGTGATATCTTTCTGCAGAGGTGTTATCTGCATCTTTTTTATTCCTTCTTTTTATTCTTTTGATGCTGTATGCCTCATTGGGGAAGCTCAGATTTTTTGTTGTTACAGAGGTATTCTAAACTTGTTAGCTCTGTATTCTTTTAGACATTCAAATAGAGCTGCCCAAGCAGTTGGGAATTGGAATCTGAAGCTTGGGAGAAGGTGAGTTGGAGATAAGTATCTGTTGATGCTATTTTTGATTGGTTGAGTTTTTCGATGCAAAAATATAACTGAAAGCTGAGCCCCGGTGGCGTAGTGGTTGTGCGCGGGACTGTGGCCCACTGGGACGGAGGTTCAATTCCAGCAGTGGGGCTGGGTCTCCTACTCCACCACCAGAGAGCAGTGATGCCTCCAAAAAAAGTATATATAACTGAAAGAGCACAGATGGCCTAGAAAAAAATTCCTGAGACACTTGAACACTGAGAAGCACTGTAGAATTTGTTGAAGAACCTTAACAGAGGGAAGCCAGTCATTCTGAAGGAAAACCAGGAGAGCATAGCGTCATGGATGCTCAGAGAACAGAACATTTTCCTCATTTCCTGCAAGAAATTCTGCAACTGGAAGTTTGGGAATGATGAGGACAGAGACATATCAATTGGGGACCAGTGAAGAACTTTGGAATCTGGATTGGAGTAAGTTGAACAATAAGGCAAATAAGACATGAAGTCAGCAAATTTTGAATACTTATTTAAAGAGAATTGCTGGATATTGGGAGCAGATAAATTGGTGAGCATGTTTCATGTAAAAAGAAATGATAGAGCCAAGAAGGAGAGAGTGATGTTAGAAGATAACGTTAATCAAATAGCTGATTTTGTTAAGACATTGAACTACTTTGAAAAATCAATTTTTTTAATAAAACATCTCTGTAAATAGCTTAAGAATATTTTTAGGAATGTGTTCTTTGTGTTTTCTTTGTAGACTTTGTAACGTCTATGCTTTTGATTTTCCCTGTTATTCTTTGTTACTGTCTGCTGATCAAGGTCTATTTTAGTTTTAATTTTATTCAAGCATAACAATTTTTCTACTACCTTGGACATCAACTAATGAAGTAACATATTTACTGTCAAAGTGAGAGTTTAACATCTCCTTCTCTCTGGAAAGAACAGAAAAGAAACCCCAGGAAAACCACAGAATGAATGCGGGGAGCAAGCCCACTCCCACCAGCTGAGAACACAGCAACCCCACCCCACCTCCGCCTCTCAGGGAAAGGTGGTGTGGGGTTGGGGTGCTTTGAACCTCCCCTCTCCTGCCATGGCTGCCATCTCTCTATGAAATCCTCCCACACCGCCCCCCCCCCCGACCTGTCATGCAGTCCCGCTGTGTCCTCAGCATGCCACCACTTCCCTGACCTTGGGGACTGACCACCCTCTGTGCCCCACAGCCAGGAAGTAAAGAGAGAAGAATGAGCCCAGCCCCCTTGGAACTCTCCAGAAAGACTTTGAGCACACCACAAGATGTTTGAAGTCTTCAGTTTTCTAAAATGACATTCATAATAAGCTCCTGTGCTCCTCTTGTGTCTTTCAAGAATATCCATAAAGATTACTCCTTTGAGTCCTGCCCAAACATTGACTTATCTCTCTGAACTGACATTTCTGCCTTGAATTAACTGACCATTAGAAGTCAGAAGTCATTGCTTTGATTGACCCTTTCTTTTGAAGGCATCTTAAGTCTAAGACAAGTGTATTACAGATAGAAATTGTCTGTGAACAACCACTACTTCCGAAACATGCTTACACATGCTTTGTTTGGAAAAGCTCATGAATGTATGTCTTTGTGGCTTAGGGGGTTGCCCATTGCACTACTAACTGCAAAGTCAGCAGTTTGAGCGTACCCGCTGTTCCTTGGGAGAAGAGAAATGCTTTCTGCTTCCATAAAAATTTACAGCCTCAAAAAATACCAAAACCAAAACAACTAACCCTACATCCTCCCCCGACTTACAGTTTCTTATTAAATGTTTCCTCCCACCCACTATCATGATCCCAATTCTACCTTACAAAGCCAGCTAGACTAGAGCATGTACACCAGTACAGATAGGAGCCGGAAGCATGGGGAATTCAGGACAGATGATTCTTTCGGGACCAGTGGTGCGAGTGGATACTGGGAGGGTGGAGGAAAGGTGAAAGAGAAAGGGGGAACCAATTGTAGGGATCTACATATAACCTCCTCCTTGGAATACGGACAATGAGAAAGCAGGTGAGGGGATATATGAGACAGTGTACGTATCAATCATGATAAGAGTTGGATGAGTCCCCAATAAAATGATTTTAAAAATTTAAAAAGACATTTATAATTCCCTTTTTGCAAAAGTATATACATGTATCAATGCATTTTTACATAGAAAGATATCTGAAGTGATTTTTAAACATTAGGAGTATTTAGCTTTGGATGGCAATGTTTCAGGTGATTTTTAGATTATTTACATTTTACTCTTATTTGTATATTTAATCATGTGAAATGTTATTGTTGTCAGTTTGATTTTCACTCATAACCACCCTCCATATGAAACCCTGCCCTGCACCATCTTCTCAATTGCTGTTTGAACCATCTTGGAGCTACTGCATCAGTACATCTTATTGAAGGCCTTACCTTCTTTTAGTTAACCATCTGCCTTACCAACCATGATACCTTTCTCCAGAGACTAGTCTCTTTTGATAACAGGTCCAAAGAAGTAATAGAGCTTCTCCATCCTAAGTTTTAAGGAGTATTCTGGTTGCAGTGCTTCCTTCCAGACAGATTAGTTTGTTCTTGAGGCACTCCATGGTATAGTCGCTATTTTTTGCCAACACTATTTCCCCTTTGTCTCCAGTCTTCACTAGTCATTGTCTAGATCTCACATCATATGAAGCAGGTGAAAACATATGGCTTGGGTCAAGGGTACATTAGTCTTCAAAGGGACCTCTTTGGTTTTAAACATCTGAAAGAGGTCTTGTGTAGCAGATTTGCTCTATGTGATACATTATTTGGTTTCTTGACTGCTGCTTCCCTGAGCTTTGGTTGTGGATGTAAGTAAAATGAAGGAATAGGCTCTTCTAATGGATTAGCCACAGAAAACGATATGAAAGAGTAAAGGTTAAATAAGATAAAGGACCCAAAGTCTTTATGTCAAGATAACTGAGTGTAGTGAGTTCTACCTTAGGCTGATAATTGCAAGTTCACCAAGATCTCCGTGAGAGGAAAACAAGGTCTTCTACTCCCTTAAAGAGTCACAATCTCAGGAACTCATAGAGGCAGTTCTACCCTACTCTGTAGGGTCACTGTGAGTCAGAATGGACTCAGTGGTGATGAGTTTGCTTGTTTGTTTTAGTTTGGTCTAAAAGTAGAACATAGTTTGTCATTTGCAAAGGGATACATATGAAAATGTAAATAACTTTGATGAACCGAGGCTCAGCTTGGCTTATTTGGATTCTGGCTCAAAATGGAAACCAAACTAACAGCCATTGAGTGGACTCGACACAAAGCCACCCTATCCGACAGGGTAGAATGGCCCCTTTGGAGTTCTGAGACAGTCGCTCTGTACAGGAATAGAAAGTCACATCACCCTCAGAGCAGCTGGTGGTTTCAAACTGCCAACCTTGTGGTTAGCAGTCCATTGTCTAACCCACGATATCACCAGGGCTCTGAACTTCCATTCTTCCTAAGTGAAGCAAAAACTCATCCTGGTTTGGGGTATCTACTGTTCCTTCTATAACTTTCCCCACCGCCAATAAGCTCACTCTTCAACAGAATCCATCTTGCTAGAATCCATCCATCTCTACCTTGTTGACAGTAGTAACATCTGAACTAGCTGACTCATGTCTTTAAGAAGCTTCCTTTGCTTTTGGCATTGGTTAAATCATCTTCTCTGTCAAATTCTACCTCCTGTCTTTAATCCTGTGCTTTGTCCTCTAGAATGCTGAGTCCTAACTTGGTGTCAGTTTTGGAACAGAGATTTCCTGCCTGGCTTTGCAGGAAAAATGTTAGAGCCAATTTTTTAGTGGCTTGGTTCCACTCTATCAGCAATTGGCAGGCATTGCATCTTGGTGCCTCTGAAGTAGTCTTCACTTGCTTAGTAGCATTTTGCCTCATACCCCTATGTTCCAGCTTTCTTTGTGAATGTTCTGTTTTGGATTAAAAATTTCTTTATAAGAATTCATATAACTGTTCTAATATTGGACAGCTGAGAAAGGAGTCTTAAAAATATCAATCATTAAAAAATAGCGTATTAAATTTCCCCCAATATTTTCCTTTGCTTTTAAAGGTCAACTAGCAGGTGGAGGATTGTTTTCTCAGGTTGTTGACTCTTCCTTCAAAGTCTTTCCTTATTGTTCCTTGTCTAGTGTAGACCTACCTTCAGGATCCTCTGAGAAGCTTTCTTCCTCATTTCTGCCCTAAGGACATGTCCTTCTCTGAATAATAAAATCTGTACTTATTATTCAACCTTTAGCTGTTGCCTGTGTGTTACATGTAAGTTTCATCTTCCCAAGTAGTATACCATCAACTTTATTTATTGAAAGCATGGGCTCTGAAGAAAGAGCGCCTGGAATCTTGACCCATCACTGGTTATGAGCATATGTGAGAGTAGCACTTATCTTTTAAGATTGTTGGAAGATGCCTTACTTTTCTAGTCCTGCTATGAAAAAAGGTACAATGAGTTTCTGGAGTTACAAATGTTTGATTTGCAGACAATTCATAATTAAGGAAGTGTAGACTTTTAGCCATAAACACTACTGCATTAAAATTTTGAGTTAGATACAATCGTTCCTATAAATGAACTCACACACCACTTTGTGATACTCATGGAAACATTACATGACTTCAGTGATTTGTGAAATTGAAGAAGAGCGCCATCTGCTTTTTGAAATTGGATCATGTTGCCATGAACACTATGTTGGGCACTATTTACCCCTGTAACCATGGTTCCAAAGCATCAATCCAAGAAGGTTCAGGTGGTGCCTCAAAAGAAATAGAGCAGCACTGTAGGAAGACTAGGACCTAGGAACACCAGCACCAAAAAGGCTTTGGTGAAAGAGTTAGCTCCAGCCTCTGTATCATGAAAGTAGGAAAAGCAAAGTTAGCAAGAAAGTTAGCTTTCTAAGAAAGAAAGCTCTATCAATGTGTTGCACAGTTATTAAGGACCTAGGCTGCTACAAGACTGACATGAAAAACAAAGGCTCTATACAAACTTACCTTGAAATTTAATTCAAGAAATTAACTGCAGTGTTGAAACTTCCCTCTCCAGCAGTCCAATTAAATCCTGACCCTCAATACAAGACCTATCTTCTCCAAGTTCAGGCCCATCACCTTCAATCATCTGCATCATCTTCCTCCATCATTTTCTACACCAACCAATTATTGTTATCATAATGTTACCATGTTTACATGAATGCCAATTGTTATCACAAATATCTTTTGGGTATGTTATCTTATACCATTAATTCAAAACACTGATCGAATGAATGAAAGTAAATGTTGACCTTAATTCAGGATCTTTTCTCTTTTTCTATGTAAATTATTTTAAGAATTGTCCCTTTAAAACTTTCATGGCTCTATATACCTATACACACATTCTCTCTCTTCTGTACACATATAGTTACTATTATTACTACTGTGTGCTGTATTATTGTGTTTAAGATGTTTTAGTGTATTTGGAAGTTATTAAGTGTTCTATATGTATAACAAAAAACAAAAGAACCTCACTACCATCTAGTTGATGCCAACTCATAGTGACCCTGCATGTATACAAAGATAAAATAGACACTATATACTGATAAATATTTGATTAAACTAATGCTAAATAAAAAACATATGCACTTGTTCTGTCTTACCTATAAATTTAACTTAAATACAGACTTAATAACATCGCATTTATTACCCAGAATTGACTGTACCACAAATGTATAATGCATATTTTAAGGGCCACAATTCAGTCCCTGGCATGTCGTGCTTTGGCTTTCTCAAATTCATATCTGTACCACATTCCAGGGTTATTTGTGTTATCTCTGAAATCTTAAGTCTACTTCCAAGTCTACATTTTGACTCTTCTAAATCCAATAGTGGTGATATTTTAGTCACAGTTCATCTGAGGCAAAATTTCTTTTCATCCAAGGAACTGAGAACTGCAAACTACAAGTTATCTGTTCACAAAGTACAACCGTGGGTCAGGAGTAGACATTTCCATTGTAAATGGGAGACGGTGGAGGGAAGGGGGATTAACAGACATCAAGTATGTCACAAACATATTAAATTATTTGTCAAGTCTTGAAAAATTCTTCTGTTCTTTGAGACCATCAGTGGTTACATTCTCTGAATTGTGGGTGACAACCCCTTGACTCTGGACTTCAAACCTGCAGTTCCAAGAAATCCAGAAACTCTGCTCCCTCCACTTTGAACAGTTTTGGCACACCTTAACAGCATCCTACACCCAGGATCTAAGTTGTGAAAAATTGACTCTCTGAAATCTCAGAGGTGGTGACTCCCACCTTTTGAGACCCAGGAAACTGTGGCTCCACCCTATGAAAGGGAAAGACCCTGGTTTCTGTGTTCCTTCCAACAATTCCAAAAATTTCTCCAGGGATGGTCCTTTTTCTTTTCTTGGCCTGTTTCCTACCAGTAGAATTTGAGGAGAGTGACAATGTTCTTTCTTTTTGTTCTTTTCTTGCTCTCTTCAGTCTGATGTGGTGAGTGTTCTACTGTGGCAGGTAGATTTAGCAGTAACAGACTTACGTCTCTTTGACAAGAGACATGGAATCATTTGGGGGCAAAAATTCTAGGGCATGTGTCATTAGTTTGTATAAGAGTATTTTCCAAGATTTTAAGTTCTGTTCTCATTGTAAAAAGTAAATTTTTATTAAGTCCATCTATTTTCCCTCACATTTTACTGTAAGTAGTTAGGATATTTCTGGAACATAGTCCCTTAATATCTTGTTTAGAAGTCTTTTGGCCAGCTATTCAAGGTCATCCCTTGTTATTGTGAAGTGTAATTGAGTCAGATCCGACCCATAGCGACCCCATGCACAACAGAAGTAAACACTGCACGGGCCCAAATCATCCTCCCAATCATTCCCATGCCTGAGTCCCCGAGTCAGCACATCTCATGGAGGACTTCCTCTTTTTTGCTAAACAAAAGAGAACTCTACTTTACTAAATGTGATGTCCTTCTCCAGGCATCTTCTTGGATGTCTCACCTGACAATATCTCCAAGTACGTAGGGAGTCTTGCTATCCTTGACTCTAAAGAGCACTCTTACTTTTTACAACACAGATCTCTTTGGCCCTTTAGCAGTTCGTGATACTTTCAATATACCAATAATATCACAATTCAAATGTATTGATTCTTGTTCAATACTTTGTACAACTTTCACATACCTATGATGCAAAAGAGAATACTATGGTTTGGGTCAGGTGCACCTTAGTCCTCAGAGTAACATCCTTGCTTTTCAATAATCTAGAGAAGTGTTATACAGATTTATCTAATGCAATACAACATTTGATCTCTTGACTGATGCTTTCATAATCATTGTTGTGGATCCAAGCAAGATGAAATCCTTTACAACTTCAATCTTTTTCCCAGTTTACTGTGATGGTATCTATTGATCCATTTGTGAAGATTTTGGTCTTCCTTACATTGAGTTGTGAACTGTACTGAAGGCTACAATCATTGATCTTCAGCAATTAATATTTTAATTCTTCCTCACTTTCAGAAAGCAAAGTTGTTTAACCTGTATACTTCAGGTTGTTAATAAGCATTCCTCAATACTGCTGCCTTGCTCTTCTTCATATAATCCAGCTTATCTGATGATTTGCTGAGCATATATATTGTGTCAGGCAGGGTTCTCTTAGAGAAATAAAATCAGGACATAGTAATTCTTTTTATATATTTATATACAGAGAAAGGTATATAAGATAAGAAAGAAACAGTTAACTATCTATAAAGCAGTACAGATTGCTCGGTGCAATTTACTTGGGGAAGACAAGTAGAAGACTGGCAGTCCTTCAAGTCTTGAGGGCCGCAGAGTAGTCCTCTGTAGAGCAATTTAGGCTATCTGGTCACAGGCAGCAAACAGCAGAGTAGGTCACCAACAGTCAGCCAGATGACAGAGTCCAACAGTCCCCAGCTCAAGAGATGTGTATCCCAGGAGCGTGGCAACGTAGGGCTTGAAGGAACCTCAACTCACAGCTCCACAGTCCATGATTAGGTGTCTCATGGATAGTGTTGTTTGGAAGTCCAGGCACAGGACCAACAAGGCAGCTCTCTGGTCCAAAGATCTGGAAGCAAGAGAGAGGGCAGGACTCACTGAGCCTTTCCTATCTCTGCCCTTCAATTCATCCTGTGTGTTCATTGACCGTGCCGTCACAACAGACCCATCAATCTTCTGTGGCCATGTTGGCATAACAAACCTACCCATCACAATCCACCCCTTGCAAACATGACACCTGTACACAAATTTTTACCCATATAAAATTTCCAGACATCAATGAAATCAAACTTATACTTAACATCAAACATCTATCATACATATAAATGAGAACACATTTTGTCCAATTGTAGCTGATATATCAAAGAAAAGGTTCAATAAGCTCATAAACAGAAAATACATGAACAATCACAAACCTTGCTTCTGCAATTGATCACGTGGTCGTAATCAGTAATTAGAGATACCTTCTTCTATTAACCATTCTGTATTACCTTTGCCCTCAGCAATCACTTCAGCTGGTTGTGGTTTTCTGCCTGGTGGGGTGACCCAGACCTTAATTCCTGATGGGTCTAGGTCATTAGATGTCTTGTCATGAAGGGGTTGCTGTAATTTATCATTAACTTTTATCACAGAACATGGTAGCACTAAGAGTTGGCCTATGGGATCGTCTGCATTCCAGACATATTCCTCTTTACCCCCATTGTAACAGCAGTCAAATTTCTTCTTGATAATCTGCATCAATCACACCACTCAGTACAGTGACACCCTTCCTGATTTGTTGACCCAAAGGCATGAGAAGCCCAAAGTGGCCAGGGGGCATTCTCAGCTGCCAGTTCAGTGGAATCCGTGCTGTGTTTCCAGGTGGGAGAGTTCCTTCTTTCGGGAGCAGGACCTCCAGTCCTGAAGAATATAGGGTTGCTGGGACAGGAAGCAAAAATGCTGCAAGTGGGTCAATAGGAGTAATAGTGAGTGGTGCCACTCCAGTTTCCACCGCTTGGTTCCTGGACCCATGAATCCTAGCTATTGGAGACACAGCACCATATATTGGCCGCTGGTTTAAAGCGTATACAGCTTCCTGGAGAACACTGCCCAGCCTCGCAAATTGTTGCCACGTAGTTTGCATTGCAGTTGTATCTTCAGGAGCCCATTCCACCGTTCTATCAAGCCAGCTGCTTCAGGATGATGAGGAACATGATATGACCAGTGGATTCCATGGGCATGGGCCCATTGCCACACTGAATTTCTTGTAAAATGAGTTCCATGATCTGAAGCAATACTATGTGGGATGCCATGCTGGTGGATGATTCTGTAAATCCACGAATGGTGTTGTGGGCAGAAGCATTGTGTGCAGGGAAGCAAATCCATATCCAGAATAGGTGTCTATTTCAGTCAGAACAAAGCGCTGCCCCCTCCAGGATGGGAGTGGTCCTATATAATCAACTTGCCACCAAGTTGCCGGTTGATCTCCCCGAGGAATGGTTCCGTACCTTGGACATAACATCAGTTTCTGCTGCTGGCAAATAGGGCACTCAGCAGTGGCTATGGCCAAGTCAGCCTTGGTGAGTGGAGGTCCATGTTGCTGTGCACATGCATAACCTCCATCCCTGCCACCATGTCCACTTTGTTCATGTGCGCATTGGGCAATAACAGGAGTGGCGGAGGAAAGAGGAGGGCCAGTCTCCACAGTGTGTGTCATCTAATCTACTTGATTGTTAAAGTCCTCCTCTTCAGAGGTAACCCTTTGATGAGCATTCACATGAGACACGATTACATTTACTTTTTTGGCCCATTCAGAGAGATCCATCCACATACCTCTTCCCTTCACCTCCTTGTCACCAATCTTCCAATCATGTTCCTTCCAATTCCCTGACCATCCAGCCAAGCCATTAGCCACAGCCTATGAATCAGTATAGTCTCACATCTGGCCACTTTTCCTTGTAGGTGAACTGAACGGCCAGGTGCACGGCTCAAAGTTCTACCCATTGGGAGGATTTTCCTTCACTACTATCTTTCAGGGAGATCTCAGAAAGGGGCTATAGCCCTGCTGCTGTCCACTTACGAGTGGTACCTGCATATCATGCAGAGCCATCCATGAACCAACCATGACTTTTCTGTTCTTCAATTAAATTATCATAAGGAACTGCCCAGGAGGCCGTAGGTGCAGATTTGGAAAGAGAAGGTAATGTGACTGGAGTGGGGACTGTGGGCATTTGGGCTACTTCTTCATGCAGCTTACTTGTATCTTCAGGCCCTGCTCTGGCCTGATCTCGTATGTACCACTTCCATTTAACAATGGAGTGTTGCAGTGCGTGTCCAACTTTGTGACTCTGTGGGTCAGACAATATCCAGTTCATGATGGGTAGTTGAGGCCTCATGGTGACTTGGTGGCCCAAGGTGACGCGTTCAGTCTCCACCAAAGCCCAGTAACAGGCCAACAACTGTTTTTCAAAGGGGGAGTAGTTGTCTGCAGAAGATGGCAGGACTTTACTCCAAAATCCCAATGGCCTATGCTGTGATTCACCAATAGGGGTCTGCCAAAGACTCCACACTGCATCTTTATCAACAACTGACACCTCTAGCACCATTGGGTCAGCTGGATCATATGGTCCCAGTGGCAAAGCAGCTTGCACGGCAGCCTGAACCTCTTGCAGAGCCTTTTCTTGTTCCAGACTGCACTCAAAATTGGAGGCCTTTCATGTCACCTGATAAATAGGTCGAAGTAGAACACCCAAGTGTGGGATATGTTGCCTCCAAAATCTGAAAAGGCCCACTAGGCGTTGTGCCTCCTACTTTGTTGTTGGGGGAGCCAGATGCAGCAGCTTGTTCTTCACTTTAGTAGGAATATCTTGACATGCTCCACACCACTGGACCCCTAGCAATTTTACCGAGGTGGAAGGTGCTTGAATTTTTTTTTTAAACCATGATCATAAAATGTCTGCCAAAATGTCATTGACTGCTTAGGGCCAGTTATGTTTTTTTTTTTTT